>JAGDQP010038366.1:0-18201 GCA_022664845.1 Lepisma saccharinum
AATTCTATCTTATTTTCTTTAATGTGTAAACCTAAATAAACTGGAAGTGTTGTGCCGGGTTCCCTGAGCTGAAGCACTGATGTCTTGAATTAAAGTTGTTACTGAAGAAATGTTCGCACCTGGGTTCGAACTCTGACTAACATCCAACTCTTGCCACCATTTGAGCTTGTCTGTTGCAGGTATACTAAAGTTTTGCGGTCGAGACAGCTCAAAAATATTTCGACCGACTTGAGGCAAGGTTCTTTTCTTTAAACAAATTCACACAATACAACGATGTTCCATTAGAGAGATTTATTTAAAAGTTAACCTTCATACCCCATTAATGAGATACAGCGTAGCGTGTATCTACAACCTTGCTGTAACAGAAATATCGCTACCAGCCATTGAGTAGGTAAGTAAGTAAACAACTCCAAATACGAATGGCTAGAATTAGACAGCAGTTAGGAAACAATGGATACACCATCTGTAACACTAGTGAAGAGGAGTCTGAAGATTCCAATGTATTGGGGCTAGGTTAGCTTTTGCGACAATATATTCCTTCGAAAGAAAGGCACGCTAACTTAACCATCTGTTTCTGTAGCGTATGTCAACATGTACATATACTGTACATGCTCATTAACTGAAAATGGATTGTGAAACCTATGGTTTGCTATAGATTGTAAGATTATATCTTAGTAATATTTGTTGGAACGTTGAATTAAACTCTTATATAAACCACTTACACAATAATGCAGGAGGATTTGAATTCGCGCTTGAGTCTTGACAAACCAAGATTGTCTTAGAAGTTAACGAAGAGACCAAACGGATGATTAGAAATGGACGTATAAGTTTGTTACAAGATACACATTTTTACAGAAATACACACACATGTAACTACTCAAAAATCCACTGATTAAGAGTCAGGGGTAGTTCAGAAATTAATTATAGACAATGCGCAAAGATTTGGGAAAAGATTAAAAGATTTAGAAATAGCGTTTACTCCACGAGGCCAGAAGAGGAAAATGGTATAAAAAGAAATAAAAAACATCCGAAACCAGTAGGTCAAAAAGAGAACAGAATGTGGAAACAGAGCTACGAGTTCCCACTAAAGTACTATCCAAACTATAATAACAAACTGTGAACAATCTATAGTTCAAAACTTCTTTAAAGAAATCAGGAGGAAATGAAACGAGAAAACTGGTGAATAGGGATGCTACAGAACCCATCGCTAATCGAGTATAAGAGACTAAATAAATTGAAACAACATGGAATACAAGCAACTTTCACCCAAAACAATTGACCACAATACAATATTTTAATTAAAATAAATCCAACATGAAATTAAGTTAATAGCATGCGAAAATACATGAGTAAAACATAAACCGAAACACTTGAAAACGGCTGTTTTGAGGACCAAAAGCTGAGCAAAACCAGAAAATAGAAAGCTATGAAAGTAAAACAGGCAAAGGAAACCACTATAATCTTCTGTATATCATCTAATAGTTAGAGCAAGATGTATACATAGGTAATGCACACGTAGTGCACAGTGTACACATACCCGTACGCAATACGATAAAACCTTGGGTAAACTTTGTATTGTTGAGCCGTCCCTAGCAGCACAATATATCGAGCCAATACTGGGCCAACTTTGATTGATATTGGTCGGTATTGACCCGATATTTTACGCTGCTAGGGATTTTTGTAACTAATGACTCTGGTCCGTCACGATTCCATTAGCTGTTAAGTTTCCAAAATCCACAAACATCCATACTCTCACCGGGATTCGAACCAGAACCTTGAAGACTTTGGTCTTACACTTCAAAGCGCACGAATACCGCGGTCGGCCCCACTACACGAGTCATGGAAGCAACATATATACCAGTAATACGGTCTTTCCCGAACGTTTCTTGAAATACCGTAATGTAATTTTATATGAGGCACTTATATGTATTTTGACTCTCCGGCTATGGGCGTAGGATTTTGCATTAAACTTGAAAGGCAAGATGAGATTAGTATAGACTGACCAACCCGGGGGACATATATAATATATTTTGTATAGTGTATGTGGATATATGGTCCGCCTCCTATCATAGGAGACCGAGAGATGTATGTAAAGGACAATGTAAACGAAGGAGAAACGAAACAACACAATAAAACAAGCAATTAAAAGGGTCTCATAAGCACCTTTTATTAGAAGCTCCATCCACTTCAGGAGTTCCAGCAGAACTAAGCTTACATACAGCTTGCGTTGTTTATATAGTTACATGACATAGACATTACAAGAAAATTAGACTGTCTCCCATAGAGGTTTAGTATAATCTGGTAAAGTAATTTCTATATAATTTGAAAGTTTTTGGTATATATTTCTTATTATGTATAATGTCTCTGTTTTTTATAGTATGCTTCAAAAGTTTTTATACCAAAATAATATTAAGTAAATGTCTTGTACAAGAATATAGGCATCTACATGCGAGGTGATGTTACATGCTCCTCCTCGATAAAATAAATTTGATAATATGAAAGGTTTCTAAATTTCTTTTGGTTTTAGTTTGAAAGATTCTTTTGTATATTAATCGGATTTGTTTTTGTATTAATAATTTTGAAATAGTCCAGTTCTTTAAAATTTCATTCGGAGAATCATTTTATAGTAATAAATATTCACTTTATTCACTATCAGATTTCACTTACAGTATCTTGTGGGTTTTGATTGGGGATATTTAATATATCTTCAATGGTTGTTGATATCCTGTTTCTTGCTGATGAAGTTAACTGTGACTTCAGATGGAATAACTTGCTGCTGGAGTTGACTGCGACTCCAGATGGAATAACTCTCTGCTGGAGTTACCTCCGAATCCAGATGGAATTACTTGCTGCTGGAGTTAAGTGCGACTCGAGATGGAATAATTTTCTGCTACTATTTGTTGATTCTAAGAATGGTTGTTGTAGAAATATAGTGGCTACTTCTACCTAGTAATATGGCTTTGATGAATGAGCACTTATGTTATAGCTTTTATGTCTCCTAGGTTTTAACTGTGGCTGAATAATTAGGGTTGTCGTCTCTTATATTATGGTCATGCCGTTATGGGCTCAACGAGGTGACCATATTATAGTCAGACCACTTTTGACAGGGTAGAGGGAAATCTAACTATAGGCTAAATCAAAGTCCCTCCCTTGGAATCTGTTTCGAGGTGATGTACAATTTGTATTTCGAGTTGAATCCTTTAAATGCTGCTGCTGATGATAATGGAAGCACATCTGCTACTTCCTGCTGAATCTGCTTACAATAATACTGCTTCAACTATTAACCTTTAATTATACTTGTAGAAGCAGAACTGCTACTTCTTAACTTTTTCTCTTGATAATAACTATTTAGAAGGAATACAACTGCTTTTCCTACCATTTTTTCTTCTCTAACTATGATTTTATATGCTATAAAGTCATATGTTATATATTTAGTTTCTATCTCGTCTTCCTTTGTAGATCAAGTCACCATTGGCTCGGTGGCAAGCCTACTTTAGTAACACACACCTTTGGGATTGTAGGAAAGCTTAGGCCATTGGCTCAGCCAAAGCTTCCCCCTTGGCATCAGAGTAAGTTGATTTTCTTTTAATTCCCATGCACGCATTGTATTTTTAGGAAACTTGTTTTCTACTTTTTTACGCTCTCTCTTTCAATTGGATAGTTTTTCTTTAGTCTCATCCGGAAATGGTTCATCCTTCCTTCGTGGTTCTGGTTCTTCTATTATCTGACCATTATCTCTTATAATTTTCTTCAACTCGACGTCTTTCATCTTAAGTATAATTTTCCCCATTGCTTTCTGATGTCCATCATTCCTTCGGGTTGGTAACTGTTCTTCTGGCTCTAACTTAACTTGGGTACTTCGGGCGATTGACTTTCCCAAAGCCCCAGTATAGCCACTGGTGTTCCTCCTGGTAAGGTTAGTGTTAGTCACTCTCTCTCCGTTGTTTTGACTACTATCTCTGTTTTTTTATAATGGATTTTGATATAATAGAATTTCCTCAAAACGTTTCCTCCGAATACGATGTCAGATGAGCTATTCTTGAGGATCAACAAGTCTGATGTCATCCTGGAATCCTCTGTGATTTGAATTTGGGCAGTGATTTTTTAAGTTAATGTCCCTATCGGCAATGGTTTTCAGTTTAATTTTTTCAGTGACAGTGATATCGAAGTTGACTGACGGATATTTCCTCTTAATTCTTTCAAAAAAGGATCGACTCATTAAGAAGCAAGTAGCCCCTGTATCTATTAACGCTATGGCTGGAACGCCTCCTACTTCAACGTTTATTCTTGGCAATTTTTCCTCTCGACCAATAACACAGACATATGCTATTGTAGAGAATATGGTATGCTCGTTTTGATCGTAGTCTTCCTCCGTCCTTGTGCGTCTCCCAGTCGTTGCATCCTGGACTACCTTGGGTTGGATAGGTATGTCTTCGTAACTCTCTTTGGTCTTCCAATTAGTAGGTAGCTGTCTCCTAGAGTTACTTTCCCTTTGGTTGCTTTGGGGTGAAATGACCTCTTCCTTTTGTTGCGAGAGACATGAATTTATTTGTTCGTCTCGAAATTACGTTCTTGGTGGGCTTCTTTCTCCTCTCTGCCTAGAATATTCGTAGTTGTTGCGATTTTTCGGCCATCTGTTCCTATTTCCATAGAGTGTTCTCCCATCTTTATAGTTGACTGTCGTTCTTACTCTTCTTATGTCCTGTTGGCTTCTTTCCACCATTTGGATGGTAACCTTAGTTCGTTGGGTTCCTGTTATTTGGTCTGGTTCCAATGCTGTCCTGCTTTTCTAAAAATGCCTTAAGACCTTCAGTAGTATGGTGGCCGGTACACGCCAGTAGTGTCTTGAAGTCTCGAGGGTGTATGCTAGATGCCTCTCGGAACCATTCCTCGTCCGTCATCTCGAGATTTCTACCAGTCAGCTTGGTTACGAAGCTTGCCATTTGATAATCATAGCCTTTTATATGTTGCCAAGCTGTGTGTTGCGATTTCAAGGCTTTCTTATGACTCTATATTTTCCTTATTAGCGTATTTTCTCATGAGCTTATGACAAAAATCATTATACACGTGTAGTTGCGTATTTGGTTCTTAATTTAGTGATATCATCCTTCCGCGCTTCCTGACATTGTTCAATTTAGATCAGTGTTAGTCATCCCCTCCAGCACCAGTAGTTCTCAACAAATGTATTAGTTCTTCCAAATATTTAGTCATAGTGGCTTCCTGGATATTACCCTTCCATCTTGGGACATGATCGAAGTCTATTTTGACTTCTCTAGACGATTTCCTTCCCTTCAAGGTGTTTGTCAACCTTTGTACAACATCTACACTTTCGCTTCTTGGAAAAGTCATCACAGAACTTGCTTCTGATCTGTCTCGAGTAATGTCATAGACTTTGGTGGAAGTCTCGTGGTTATCTTCTTCTACTGGAACTGATGGCTTCGTCATTTCACGAGTTATCACCTCCTTACAATATTGTTTAAGATCTTGTTTAAGCTCCGATTGAAATATGCTGATCTTCTCTTCTACTCGCTCAATTTGTTTCGTTGTCTTCTCCTCATCTGTTCTAATGGTCTTCTCTATCCGTTGAATGTCCTCCTCCCCACATATCAGAGGATATCCCAGAAATATCCCTTCTAGATTCACAATATGCGTACAATGTCCCAGAATATTTGGGATCAATGAAGGATATTCCTAGGCTATACATTTAGAATATTAAATGAATATTCTATACTGAAGTTTCAGGAATATTCGTGGAATATTCTAAGAATAACCCCCCAAAAAATGTCCTCCATATATTTGTAGAATATACTTGGGATATCCCCAGGAATATCCTTGGGATATGTGTTCATCCCGGACATTCAGATATTCGTAGAATATTCTACGCATGTACTAAGAATATCTTAGAATATCCTTGGGATATCCCTACGGGAATATTCGTAGCATATTTCTAGAATGCACCTGTGCTGTATGGGTCCTTAGCGTAGCTCGTTTTCGAGTCGTTAAACATCACTTTCGACCGCCGTGAATCTGCTGTTAGTGTAGTCTTCATATATAGTTAACCTATTCTCAAACTTGCTTGTTTGAAGTTTAAATTCGTTGTAACCAGTTTTACACTCCTCTCTATATTCTTCCAGTCTAGCACTAATATTGGATTCAAATTTATTACTTTGTTTTAGATGTTTCAATAGCTTAAAACACTGATGTAAATCAGAAACTAACTTAAATTCAATGATTACAAGATTAATAGAATGAACTTCAATAAGCAATTTGAACAAAAATTCATACAAATAAAGATAATGCACTATATTTTCATCTTTCTCACCGACTGTGAATGTTCGCCCCATAATAGTAAATTCCTCAGCTTTGGAATACTCTTCTAAAATTAAAATTAAACTTAAGTATAACTATAAACGTAATGCTAAAATGGGATGATCACATTTTTGTGCTTAATTTAAAAAAATGAATATCATCTGCTTTTTATATAGGTTACAACGTACAGTCTCTTGACAAACCCTTTCCTCATTGTATTATTTGAAATTCTATGCTCTTATTAGCTTTTGTATAATATTTTAGGGTGCACCATATGCTAATGAAAATGCTTTTCGTATACGAAAGAAGGTTATTATTTTTTTTACCATAACCCTCGATCACCGTGTTTAGATATCAAACACTTCTAATCGTTCCATGTCTATGTATCTACTTGAGGGTAATATTTACAAAGGAAAATAGTCACTTATTAAATTATATAACAACTACACACACTCACTATGCACGACAAAATAGAAACATATTTGTAAAAAGAAAACCTCCCAACTACTCATTCTAGTGTTTACTCTTTTAGTACCAGACTAGAATAAAGTACCTAATTGCCTGAAAAGTATAGAAAACAAATATATTTAAATCTCAGCTATTCAGTTTATTGGCAAATAAGTGCCATTATGCTGTCATTGATTATTTAAGTGATTTCTTTAATGTGATATCTTATAATTACGACAATTGTACGCAACTAGTTCAAAATTAAATATCATTCTGTCTCGTATATAGAAACGCTGACGAATCTTATGAAGTCCAACACAGACGAATACAATTCTATTCTATTCCATTCTGTATATTTTTCTTCTTGCAAGCGATGCTGACATTTTTATAGATTAGCTATTCATTAAAATAACACCGTATACTACAGTCTACTTTTCAATCAATTCTGACACTGCGTTTTGACTTCTTTTAATGTGTGTTGCTACAACTTTGTAACCCAGTTTCACAGTATACAATCGAACATTCATTACATTAATACACAAAAGTGCTCAGCAGTAGTTTTATAAAGAATTTTTGACCTTACATGTGAGCTCACGTTACCAAAAGGTCAGAAATAAAATTAAAAACAAACAGTTTTCTGTATTCAAAGTTGAAAATCATCCCATTTCCAATCTTATGAATATAGTTAGAACGTAGTGTTTATTCTGCTTGGCGTAATAGCAATAACAGGTGCCGTGAATGTAACGGTTGTCAAGTGATTAAACTCCGTCGATGGTTCAAAAGCCTTTTGAGGTAGCAATTTCAACTATATTTATACGCAGATATTCATTGCACATGTTAACAAAAGCTTATGAGCACGTATTTGAGTAAATGTTGGTTGACCTAGAATAGCATCGAGCTAGTACGTAAGAAATTTGTACAGAAATTTACATTGTGCAGAAAACATACATACAGATCTCCTTTAAGCTACATCCCTAGCAGCACAAAGATATCGGGCAAATATCTGGCTAATACTGAGAGAATAACTCTGATATCGATCATAATTCACCGCTCTAAAGTACCAGTGATCGACATTGACATGATAGGATATTTCGACATTCAATGCTATTCCTGAACCTTACAAAACATATTGTACTTCAATCAAGAAACGTGCATAAAATCTTGGCAGATTAAAATATAAGGTGTAAATAAAATCTTGGCAGATGTGTAACTGTGATTATGTCAATGCACGATATCGATCGACATTGGTCGATCCCATTCGGAAGAGCGTCGTGTGTATTTGAAAAAAAATCCAATTAAAAAAGGTGTTATGCATAAAACTTCTACAAGCATCCTGTTTAAAGGCATTCTTTAATGTATATATTATCTATGCCACTACATTCTACGTTTGAGTTGAAATGCATAATCAACGTAGTATTCTCCAAGGATTGCTCCGTAGTAGCAATGGACTGCAAATCAGAAAGTTTGAGGTTTGAATCGAGACGCATACAAATGAAAAATTTTAACTCTACATTAAGAGAAAAGAATAAGACGCGTAATGGGATATGAACAGAATATAATCAAGATCACATTAAAAAAAAACTACTGTAAAGATATACGGTAGTACCACTTATTGAAAGAGTAAATTTCCCTCAGTTAAAGATACTGCTTTTCTATACCGATGAATATCGATATCCGAAATCGACAATATTGGCAAAAGTGTTTACCATTCGATATTGATCGATATTGGATAACAACACAGATCGAAATCGGAAATTATGGGTAATTTATATAGGTCGATATACATGTGCTGCTGGGATATTCTTGGATATAAACATTGAAGCAATATGAATTTCCAACTGAAGGTTGAGTGCAACAATAGTCTACCACACTTTTTAGATTAACTTAGAACTCGAAGCAAAAGGTTTAGAAAATCCAGTTTCTCAAAGCTGGTTTGAAACAAGGGTATTTAGAAACCCAATGATTTCTTTCCGTCACTAGGCGTTGCAAAACTGAAACTTTCTAACCTTTTCTTTTTCCCTTCGCTTCTCTGAAATAGGAGTTTCAGCCAATATTGCACTTAACCCTTCAATGTCACTTTCGGTGAAATATCGGAAGTTGTTGAAAATTTCGATGTATTTTTGCGGTTAAAAGTCAATGAATTTATTGAGTGTTGGGAAGAAGTAACGCTATAGGTTCTGGCAGAAATTAAACTAAGTGACACCATTGTAAAACAATAAATTGGCACAATTTTAAAATCTCTTCACGTAACATATTATAATTAATGATAATGTATTTTTTCTGTCTATATATAAAATCAAACTACACGTGCATAGATTCCAACAAGAAATCTCTTTTGAGTATTGAAGGTCGATTGATGCTAAAGTAATGTATTTATTTCATGATTTAGTTTTAATAACTTGATGTTTAAGTAAACAATACTTCGCAAGCATTATCATAACTTTTAACAAATGTTATATTTTAATTATATTGCGTAACTACAAATAAGTTTATGAATTGCAGATTAAGAGGATGAGTAGATTTGAATAAACTTGGACATAAAATCTAATGTTTCATTGATCTGAACCGCAACTGTCAAAAGGTCATGTCCAAACTAATATTATATCCTATATTTGACAATATATTACGGTAGCAAATGTTTTACAAATATGTTTGATCATCTATTGCATTCAATTGAATCAACAAGAAAAAATATTACATAACATATTATTAGCGATCTGTTTAGTAGGTCACATATAGAATTTATTATGTGTTAACTAGCTATTTTTGCTTGTTTTCTTTGTGTCAACAGCGCGTATTTGTTAATTATATGCTGTGTACATTGACATAATTAAAACATATGTACGTTTTGAACAGTACATCATTTTTAAATACATGTTGTATCGGTAGATGTAACGAATAAACAGCACATCTGCACTGAAAACTAATTACATTACATTCACTTCTTTGATTTAAACAATAGAAACAACCACGGAAACATACACACACACACAGGGTGGTGATTTGCGAATGTATACAGAACATTCGGATTGATAATAGCTGAAACAAAGAAAAGTAAAGAAGAGAAGACATGAAGTGTGTATTTTCTACCCATACCAATGACTATTAAAACACCATTGGAAACGAAACCCGTCATAAACTCTTATTTACATTAGTATATAATTGTTTCTATTTCCGCATTTAAGCACCCCCAGAGTATCAAAATAACTACTCGAGATATATCATATATGTAAAGTTTATTTCGAAAAATGTTAATTTATATGAAAGGCTTAAGGTAATCTTATATGAGATTACTCTGAACTTATGTAAAGTATTAAAATGATATTAACATATCCCTGCGAAAGCTGAAACATATACGCTTTTGCCTCCAACTATACCAAATTTACTCTGACAAAAGATGAGAAGTATAACATAGTAACAAACTATCATGGAGAAATGATATAGCTGTGAGAACGTGCCTGTTATGTTAGACGTCGCATTACATATTGGTCTTGGAACACTCACTCCGCCTCGGATTCAAAGCTGAGCATGGTAAGGAGAAAATTAGGATTCAGTCTTGCTTTTAGAAGCTACGTAATTTATTAAGACGAAATTGGAACATCCAAGAAAGTGCATATTTACCATTAATTTATTTTGCTAATTACAGGATTGTTGTACTTTCATCAATGCATTTTATAGTTAAACGAATTTATGTTTTAGCAATAATGAAACAATGATTAATTCGAATATTAAGATGAGCGGTTGTTTCAAAATACAAATATATATATATATTGTCGTTATAAGAATTCGTCGAATTTAGTTACATGATTACTCATCGAATAGTCCACACGTAGAAACTACTAAAACATTAAGAATTGTATTGGTATTTATCGAGCATTATAGATAACATAAACAGGTTTTCATTTATGACTTGGATTTCAGCTGCATTTGTCAAAAGGTTTGTGTATTTGGTGTACGAACCTATTATCCTTTACAAGGTTTACGATGACCCATTCTGTATAATACTTATAATAAATATACAAATATTACCGCTTGTTAGTTTTTTGATTCTTATTTGATTAGAGCTCAGAGAAAGTAGTTATATAGTGAATGTTCAGATGACTAACAAACAAGTATAGAGTACAGCAAGGACGTAACACAGGGTCAGTAATGATTGTGCTTCAAATTACAAGAATGCTATAATTAAAATTAAAGAAAATAGGTTATTTTTTGTAAACTCAACTTCTCATGATCTCTTCGACGTCACGTTACAAATAATCTGGATACAGTTTTATTTGTGGCTCGAGGCAGATAAGTTAGAACATGATATGTGCATCAAATGACCATGTCAAAGTGCACATATCACAGTCAGTGACAAGTACATAGCGTCATTGTTTTAAAATTATGTGAATATTTTAGGTAAATGTAATGCAATCATTATAGCAAATAATTTACACAAGATTAAAAAATAAACTGTTAAACGTTTGAGTTCCAAATGTCAGTTTATAATCTAGTAATTAGTTTCCTGCCTTGCGCTTGTTAACAACTATTGGAAGCAGAGCTGAAAGAGTCACAAGGTCAATCGGGTGAAGTTTTTGATAGGGTCTGACCTGGTAACCTAAATTTGGTCCGCTGATCCAGAGGGCAAAATGAAGTTATTAATTATTTCTTTGCGTTTGAACAGTGTTTTTTCAGTGGTGACCAGGGCCGGAAATATAACCCACCATGCCAAGACGGATATTTTGGTCGGCCGCAGGCGGGGATACGCGACCACCAATAGTAGTCGGGAAATAGTTGAGTTAAGGTTGGCTACGATATATAAGTTGCGCATCGTTGTCGAGCCATTTTCGGGGGCCCTTCGGTTCCAGACTTGACGGCGTTGGGGCGTAACCTTGACCAGAACCCGCCAACCCACATTGGTTACTAGTCGGAGTCTCTCAAAACCCTTAGTCGGCTAACCTTCGCCGACCAAAGGCCGACGTTGCTTGGGATGCTCGTGGAGAGGGGTCGAAGTCTTCATTTGTCTTCGTGATAACAGAGTGAGATATCTGAAAAAATATTTTAAACAGAAACCTTTACAGGCGACCACAATATGTTGGCCTTGTATGCTATAGAGATGTTTTTATCTTAAGAGAATATATCATTAAGCTATCAGTGTTCGTTTTTAATATAGTCCGCTATTGAGAGCTACCTTCCATAATATTGAATGCTATTCTACGGGGAATTGAAAACTTTGCGTTATCGGACTTTTTAATGTAATAATAATAATAATAAAATTAATAATAAGTAATACTTATTCTGATAAGCTGTTTTTTTAACTTGTACGGCGAACTTACTGCATAAGATGTTATTGTTTCTTTCATTTTCCCTAGATGTTTTGTTATTTCGGATATTAGTGTGCACTAATTTGTCTAAAAGTCGTCGAATAAATAAGTTTCGTCGTACACTTTGTAGTAAACAACTTACAGGAATAAGCCGATTATTTCCAAATATTAGCTCTGAACTTAGTAATATTTGGTTTATGTTTTAGCTGGCAAGATGCTGTAGGAGTAACGTGGTCGACGTTTCAGTACTAAAGTTAGAAAACATGGGTTCATACCCTGTTCAAGCCAACGTAAAGCGGTCGTGAAGAATCGAATAATGACTTCTCATACAAAACGGAGAACACTTAAAAAAGTGGAAGCAAACACCTCAGTCAATATATAGAAGAAGGCGATTTACGAATATAGCTTGGGAAGGGCAAAATAAAGTTTATGCGAGTTACCAGAACAATTAAGATCACGTTATTGATATGAATTATCCACTTTTCATGTTATTATTCTGAGAAAGCAACACTATATCATTTGTTAAGCAGCATTTAAGCGCCAAGCCTGTGGAGTAGTAGCTAACAACTCAGACTTTCAACACCGAAACCTGGGTTCGATTACTAGCCAAGTAGTGTCTTCTTTCCCATAAAATGAACCGAGGCGTCGTTGGAAGGACAATATTATAAGATATCTTCAAGAAGTAGGTGTTCACAATGAAAACTGACTTAATGTTTTCCAGGATAGAATCCAATGGGGAACGTTTGTTACTGCACCGATGAACTTGCGAGTTACATTAGCCATAGAGTTAGTTAGTGGAATTCAATATATTTCTATCACCGCCATTCAAATCGAACCCCTTGTCGCGATATGCTTTTCATGTTACTTTTAACAAAGTTTACCAAGTCAGAGCTGGTTCGTTCTGTAAGCGAAACGAATTGAACTAAAGTTAGTTTCTGACAGATAACGAAATCAACCGAATATACAGTAAGGGTTTTCAAACACAAGGAAAGGGGACCATATTAAGGATTTAAACTCGTTCCGAATTTTCGAGCAGGCCTATAGTTGTACATTATGGTAATGCGATGTCATTGTTTCTGTCACTCTTTCCGCGACGAAGTTTTATATTAGGTCTATAGAACTTAATCCGGAATAGTGTGAGGAAGCTTTTAGAGAGCTGTGTATAAACCCTCAAAGAGGTTAAAAAATTCCTGACAATGCTAATTAGTATGATCATAACTACAAGTATAAGAAAATAACGGTTCAACCTTACGTGTGTGTTCTTTCCTTTTACGCTCACACTTCACTTAAATAAAACTATAATTTTATCCTGTTTCACTCGTAAGCGTTTAGTATCAGGATTTAAAACAATGTTTCTATTTAATGAAACTAAGTTTTTATGAGGACTTTCCATAATTAAGAATATTACTCGGGTTTTAGTCATGCTTTTTTATTTTTTTATTCAAGGTACTATTCCGACATTCATCTACTGTGATAAAATAAAAGTTACGTGACGTAAACCCCAAGTAATGTTCTCTCTTTTGATATTTTATTATAATTACAAGATGGCAATATGCCTGTAATAACCAGCTATTTTTTCTTCAAGGTAATTGGCGGACTTTGAATTCGAACTAAATGTTATGCACTGCTTATAAACGTGATATATGACAGAGGAGGAACTTTAAACAACGGCAACGACTTATCTTTTCTTACTCCTGAAGCATATATTGTTTATCAAATACTTGTGATAATCACATTTCAGATTCGAGAAATGTTTAAACACCAATATCGTCACCGGAACTTGTTGAAATAAAATAGTCACTACAGGCGCATGAACACCGTGGAAATGAAAAATGAAAGGATATACGGAGATGTATGACCTAGCTTTCGTATTTGCTTAACAACAATTTGTCTGACATATTCATTCCTGAGTGAGATTCTTTCTTAGGTAACTTTCAAATAACGATTCACATTTGTTGTCTCATCCTAATCTGAGGGAAAGAAGAAAACAACTGACTTCCGACTAGTGTTGGCGAATATTTGTGGTGCAATAGGAGGCTAACAATATGTGAATGTCCATAGATTTTCCTTAACACTTTTGTGACGTGGCTGAAATAAAAATATGAATAGTCTGTGATCACTTACCCAATGAGCGAAATGTGAGTGAGCTAGCGACGGGGCTTTGATGGTAAAATCTGCGCCGACCAAACGGCCGGATGTTGCACTAAACCGACGCTTTGCAGACCAGGACGGGGCAATGCTCAGCAGCCAACTTCCAACTTTTCAAGCACTGAATTTTCAACCAAAATAGCATTTTATTTTAGTTGCCCAAAATAGAGCATTGGCCCTCTTGGCATATGCTGTCTATTGGTATACAAAATTAGCTACACCTTCATGATAATATATGAATTAGTTTGAAAATTTTCGAACTGTCAGTAGCGGGTATCGAGTTATCAATTCTAATCACTACACTATGGATGCATTTTTCGAGTGACTCTGATTTTACTATCCTTTTTATGTTACGAAGATTGTTCCTGAAGTAAAGGTATGTGTACAGGTTTGATTAGGATACTGGGATGGGTAATTGGCACTTGCGTTAGAACTATGAAGGCTGATTCGTTTATTTAGAATTTATTATTACTATTAACAATAGTTTATTTTTGTTCTTTTATCATTTCTGGGTTTAAACACATTTATATCCTTCACGTAACGCTACAGCTAGTTTTAGGTTTGTTACTCAAAGATTCCTGGACAAGATAAATAGATGATGGTTTACATTACCCCATCGGATGGAGATCTCCTCAGACCAATACCTACGTTTCTGAGTGGATTCCCAAGCATTACTGGGCGTTGATCTCACACTAGTCACGGATCCACTAAGATAACGGGTAAAGTTGGGTCAAACCTACTTACACACGAGACTGGTATAGTCGAACTTTCTCGGATCACGGGTGAGAGTTCAATCTCAACTTGACTATGAACCAAAACCGGGAAACCTTCATTGAAGGTGAGGAGCGTAATCACTCATACCGGCGTTAATCATATGATGAAGAAATCGTAAACTTATTGCCAAATAATGAAACACTTTCGATATTCAATAGTCGATTTTGATGCCAAGGGACCTCGGAGTGGCCGAGAGGTTACCTCTCCAGCTTTTTGTGAATGAGGCTACGGCTTTAACTGACACCGAGGTCTTTTGAACGGAGCGGTTGCGAACCTACTTTACGAGAAATTGTAACTCCCGTACTGAAAAGCTCAACAGCTCGTTTAGGACGTTAATAACAATTTACTCATTCACTCGAAATCAGGGAGTTCTGTTACCGCCCAGATAGTTAATTTTATCCTCATCATTACCAAAATTAGGGCTAATAACATGTGAAAACTGATTATATTCTCCCTTTCAAATGAAATGCAAGAATGTATTATACTTTATACCAATATTTTGTCGCGCATTATTCTCTTAACCAAACGAAATAGTTCCACAAAAACTAAAATAATTACCAAACAAGGTTTGCTTGTGCCGAACTTCTACTGCGCTAATAACATGACAAGTCGTTGGTCTTAAAGGACAAAATATATTGCAAAGAAATATATTGACCAAACAATCTGTAGTCACTCTGATAACTGTTTTGTGTTTTATAAACAATACTTCTACAAATTTGTTTCAGTGAACATCGGACACTCTGACTGAGGTTTTCCTGGCTTCTTTAAGACACATGGAAGAGATCGTCGAGATACCTAAAACTAAAGCCAGGTTCGTTTTCTTTCTTACTCAGTTTTCCTTGGATAACATATACATGAGATAACAATATGTGGATGTAAGCCTTGTGTTGTTACTACTCATATATGATTTTATCTTTCTAACGGTCTGTACCATTACGTTCCTCTAGAGGTTATAAACTTTAAGTATCATTAAAGATTCAACTACAAATGATCTCTTCACTCTTGTTTATTATAATGCGTTTATAAAGCTAGCAGTAATTCCCATGTAGTCGAAAAAAATACATACATATATTTAAAAAAAACTAATAGCGCACCGATGTTCTCTAAACGTACTAGTTATTCTTTGCTAAAAATTAATTTAGAATTCAAATCAAATTAGTTCAAGAGAAGAGAGATACGTTCAAGATGTCGAGGTTGAATTTAATGACATTTCCAATTTAGGTCAGAATAATTTTGCGAAGAGTATGCTGATCAATACCATCCATTGCCTCGGACAATGAAAACTAAGAGTGGGGATCTCGAAAACTTACATAAGAACTTCGTTTGTAGTTATTCAGGTAGTTCTTCTCCTAAACTTGCACAAAGCAGAAGCTAGTCTTAAAATATTGCACTAAATATTCATAGGAATCCTGGAAGATCTTCGAAGAAAGTTAGTTGTATTTCGAGATTATATCATGTTTTCGTGCTCTAGTAGTTTTTACGAAGAAGATGGGTCGAGTTCAATCAATCATTCTATTTTCTTTTCTTTCTTTCATTTTTATTGCAAAAAGAAGGGGACAATGAAGTCACCCAGCTTACTTTACCGCGATGGTGCTTAAGAACAGAATTCTAGCATAAGAACGGAGGTTAATAAAACGATATATGAATCGAACTTTTTGAAAGGGTGCAATTCGATATTTATTGTCTTTTAACACGTTTTTATTAACTCGCTTTCTTGTCTCTCTGAGCGGTACAAAATATAACTAAGAGGAAACAACTAGCTTTCTTGTCTGTTCGGTACAAATTTTGCAATCGATTTTACACTAACTTCGCGATGAGATAGAGAATTGAAACTTTAAATCTAGCTCAGAACTGGATGGCAATGCAATATTAACTTTTGACATTTTGAAAAAGTAGCCATCTTGGATCCAAAATGGCCGCCAAACCAATTGTTATATAGAGTACACAGCCTAAACGGCTAGAGCAATAGAAAAGAAATTTCGTATAAGGGTACAATATCACTATTAACTTACGAAAATATTACCAAACGTTTCAAAAGACAATATCTTTGGTACAAAATGGCGGACACAAAATATGTATTTTTCAAGCCGTTTGAGCTAGAGAAATTAAATTTGGTATGAAGCTACACGGCCACTAGTAGGTTAATAAAATATTACAAAATGTTGAAAAAGTCGTCATTTTGGATCCAAAATGACCACCAAACCCATTGTTTTATAGACTACACAGCCTAAACCTCTCGGGCTAGCGAATTGAAATTTGGTACGAAGCTTCATTGTCACTATAAAGTTACGAAAGTATTACCAAATTTCTCCAAATACACCATCTTGGATCCAATATGCCGAACAAAATTTCATTTTCTACACCGTTTGAGCTATAGATTCAAAATATGGCATAAAGGTGCATCATAAAAAGTAGTTTAGGAAAGTATTACATTTTGAAAAAGTCGCCATTTTGGGTTCAAAATGGCCTCCCAACTATCACTTCCACACCATTAGTGCTAGAGAAATGAAATGAAAGTGTACCATCATGAGTAAGTCACCATAATATAAAAAATCGTTAAAAAGTCGCCATTTTTCAAAGCACTGAATCTAGAGAAACAAATATTAGATATAAAGGTGTATGACCAATAGTTGATTACAAAAAAACACATTTTTAGAAAAAAAAAACAAGTTTTTTAAAGATAGACTAAAAAGTAAAAAATAATAAATTGAATTAATCTTATGAATCGGAAAATAAAAGCGTGGGTGCTTTTGCTTACCTTATCATAAAATCATAATAAGAGCACCATCGATTTAATTCTCCGATTCATAAGATTAATTCAATTTATTATTTTTTACTTTTTAGCCTATCTTTAAAAAGCGTGTTTTTTTTTAATTTTTAATTATTTTTTTTGTAACCAACTCCTGGTCATACAACTTTATATCGAATATTTGTTTCTCTAAATTCAGTGGTTGAAAAAATGTTTTGGTGCCCATTTTGGATTAAATATGGCGACTTTTTAACGATTTATTATACTATCGTGACTTACTCATGATGGTAAACTTTCATTTAAAATTTCATTTCTCTAGCTCGAATGGTGTGGAAAATTATAGTTGGGAGGCCATTTTGAATCCAAAATGGCGACCTTTTCAAAATGTAATACTTTCTTAAACTACTTTTTATGATGCACCTTTATGCGAAATTTTGTATGTATACCTGGTATCAGTCTATACAGGTTAAA
>JAGDQP010038367.1:2728-18201 GCA_022664845.1 Lepisma saccharinum
AATGAGTCTTGCTTGCTATTTTATATTAAATTATTATAGAAATACAATTTTCGTAGTTATGCAAATCAAAATATATTTTTTGTTGATAAGGATCAATATTTTTTGGATGTTTCCTTATGTTTTATTTGTACACTTGCAGCCTATTACAATCCTCGAAGGAAGATACGATCCCGACATTCCTCTCTGACAAAAAATCGGAAAGGGGTAGTCGGAATGTCCAGCCCAGAGCAAAACTCGGGCAAGCAAATTGTAGGTAAAAAACTATGCTACAGCGTGTTTTCCTTGTACCCAGTGTTGTTTTTTAATATTTTTTCCAATTACATTGACTTACTACCTGTGTAAGATTCACGGTTGAAGTTAAAGTTGCTTCGTATACTATTACAAACAAGTTATATAAACATACAAAAAAATGCTTAAAGTAATAATAGGCGAATTCGAAACCGTTTTAACGCGGATAAATGGGGTTTCAAATAGCAACATTTTAGACACAGAAAAAAACAGTTATTTTTTTTGTTAAGCAAGTTTTTAGTAATAAAGTGGATATAACAAATGTTGATATGCGTTGCAGCTAGATATTTTAGGTGTCATTCATATTTTACGTCAGCACATTTTTGGTGAATTTATATCCTTCCCCCTTAGTAAGCAACATTAAGTAGATACTCTATCCCTAATGCATAGAAGCTCACCCAAAATAAGCAGAGTTTGAGCCTCGCCATAGAAAGCAGACGTATTATTTGAACGACTCCTGACATAAAAATATGTATGTGCTTCAAATTCAACTACTACGTAGTATCAAAATTGATTATTTATAGTAAATGAAGATAAATTTAATAGTACGCGCCATAGTTAAATATGTATTTGAAGCATGTACAATTTTTTTATGTGCCATCAGCGTTTGGGAGCAGGAGTATAAGGTTTGCTTATTTATGCTGGGCATCTAAGAATTAGGGATAGGGTATCTACTTAATGTTACTTACTAAGGGGGAAGGGGTCTAAATTGACCAAAAACGCACTGACGTAATATCTGAAAAACACACAAAATATTGTCTATGAAAGTGTCTAGAAAGTGCATTTAAAGTGTTCCAAAAGCTCTTGAAATGAATGAAGTGTCCTAAAAGTAGTCAAAACTAGTTTCCAAAACACACTTTAGGAACACATGGAAATTAAGGACACTTTTATTGTACTCTTGAGCACTTTTGTAGCACTGTTGAGGGAACACTTCTGTACACTCTTAAAGTTCTCTTGAACACATTTAAGACGCTTTCATAGCACATTAGTTCACTTTTGGACTCTACAAAAGTGTTCGCAAGTGAGCTAAAATCGTTTCCAGAAAGTGCTCAAAAGTGTTCAAAAAATTGTAAAAATGTGTTCCATTTATACAGTGTATTATTAATAATGAAAAAGCAAAGAAATATAACACGTTTGAATTCAGTTGGCATAACGTGCACAATGTTCCAACACATTTACACCTTATCGTCCTCACACATTTATACAGATGTACAACGGAATCTGAATATGTTGAGATATACCAATTCATCAAGCAAAAAATGTTAAACGATAATTGTGGAGTGTGGTTGTGTTTTAAGTTGAAAGTTCAGGTATTGAAATTTCGAGCAAGAGACTCTAAAGAAATACTTTCGTAATTCCAAAGAGACTCTAAAGAAAGACATTCGTAATTATAAATGTTGCTCTTTAAGTTGAAAGTTTAGGTATTGAACTTTGCACCAAGAAACTAAAAAATAACGTTCTAAATAAATTGAATTTTGTGAAAGGAACGACCATCCGTGGTTGCATAAAAAAGAAATGTAAAGTTTTTATTTAATTTATAGAGAGTTTTGCTTAAAATAATTCTTTGAAGATTAGGGAGAGGAAATGAAGTTTAAAGGCAGCAATGTTCAAAGTAATACATCAAAACATGCCTTAGTTCAGAAGAACGAAACTTCTGTCAGTAAAAGTCATTTAAACTAATAAATTATTTTATGTAGGCCTATCTTTTTGGAAATGTTCCTCTCCACATGCATGTACCTAGCCAAAGTCCTTCCGAACGCTGGTTCGATCTTTAGGATAGAATGCAGCTTTAATATATACATTTGCATACGTATTCAATCGAAATAAGGCTTTGCCTTACCAATCCCATTCCTTCTCTTGGAAAATCGATGGCCGCCAAAGATGTTCTCCCAGACTTGTTTCGGATTTTTGCATAACTGCTTTCTCAGCAATGTAATTTAAAGAAAAGCATGCGCTTCCTGTTTCTGTACAGCTTCATATTACGGTTCCTTCCACAGGTATAACACAAACTACTCGTGATTACATTGTAACTCACCGCTATAGAACCCAACAATGACAGCTTCTACCTAGTACTAAAGAATATAACTAAGAATCCCTATTTTCAATGATAATTTCTTTCAGAAAGGTCAAATTATTTAGAACATGTTATTTTTGGATCGAACATATCTTCCTGCAAAATTTCTTACTTAAAATATCAGTACCTGAATTTTCAACTTCAAACACAACCCTCATGTCACCACTATGGTTTAACTCTTTTTCGTGATTAATAGGTAGATCTCAACATTTTCAGATTCCAAAATCTAATCCATGAGAACGATAAGACGTAAATGTATTTTTAGATATTGTGCACTTTATGTCAACTGAATTCAAACTATGTTCTACAACTGTATAAGACCCATTTTAAAAAAAGGAAATAGGTTTGCAACACTGACAATTGACGTGTTTGGAATCAGGATGCCAAGTTTCTTACGGATACTTAAAACGGTAAAAAGTAATTTGAAATTTAATATTTATAAAGTTGGTTAGCAACAATGCCAACTACGGCATCCAAAGTAGCTTCTACACCTCTCCAAGTATGTAAATATCAAGCTTGGTGCTAATATATACGACGGTATGGAAGAAATATAAAATATTAAAATTCTGGTATTGGTTGGTAACACTGACAAATGTGACACATGTGGTGCATGAACTAATTATCTGATCTGCCCCAGTACTTAAAAGTCAAGTTTAGTGCTGATCTTTCTGATGCTGGGAACACAATAAGAAACATTGTTTTATGAATGTGGTTAGAAACACTGACACATGTAACGTCTGCGAGGCCCGGAGTACATCTATGACAGCTACCAAGTACCTAAATGCCAAATTTCATGCTGATATGTTTAATAGTAAGAAGTAATTTACGATATATTTTTTTTCAATCATTGGTAACACTGGCAAATGTGACGTCTGGGCAACCAATGTGATCTGTGCCATTATCTAATTGCCAAGTTTGTTATGGGTCTGTCCAATATTATGGGAGGCATTTGAAACATTGATATTTTGAATTGGGTGGCAATACTGATAACTGCTCCGTTCGGAATACTTTTATGGTCTATCCCAGTACGCAAAATTTCGTGTAAATCAATACGAGCGTGTAATTTCGTATAAGTAAACGCATTTGTAAGGTTTGAACATTGTACATTGTAAGTAAACACACGTTTAAATAGGTTGGCAACACAAAAAGTTGAGAGTTTTGGGCCTGCACACAACACAGTTATTCGACTAACATATATGCCATGTTTGTTGCGAGGTCAAATTGGGTGGAAGCTATTGAAAAGTTAATTTAAAAAAAAATGGTTGGCTACACTGAGAACTCGGCTACTCGGAATGATTGATAAAATATCTAGGCATAAATACAAACATTTAAAAATAATATTGATGAAAATCGGTGCAGCAGAATTTGCTGGACGTCTGGACAAAAATTCTGTGAAAAAGAACTTCCATAAGAAATACATAGGGAGAAAAAATCGATTTTCTGTTATTCAAAGTTGATGAGGAGAAAATTATTGCGAATGCTTCATGTATCTTCTAGGTATGCATACGAATGTTTCAAAACCATATAAATGAAAGTCAATCTAGTAGAAATTGCTGAGTGACTGAATAGTTTTATGAAATTATTTTAAATATATATATAAAAGGAAAATCTATTGGATGAGACAAGAACTAGGATATTAACGTCTATTAGTAAAAATTAGTTAACTTTATTTTGTATGGACCAGTTTAATAACTATTGTTCTTTATACATAGCTTGAAGCAGATTAGTGAAATGTAATGACTTCATAATGTATCTTGGTGCTTTGCGCATTTACGTATGCATTTTCAAAACTCCAGGTTTAGAAGATGTGATGCAAAAGTGCGAAGACAAAAAGTGGTAAAATGTAGAAGAAGGTCTTCTAAAGTATACAACTAGTATTATAAATTGGACCAACAGTAAAAAGGAAGTTTGGAAGACATAACAAAGATTTTTGCATATGTATTTATGTTGAGGGTTTTGGGCATTTTTAGCCTTGTTTGCAGAAAAAAAGTAGGATTTCTTTAACACAATGCATTATTTGAAACATCAGCTACTGCTATTCCCTTCTACACTGGCAACAATAAAACATTTTCTTCTTTGCACTTACTTTCGAGCATTTTGGTATGAAACCACACACACAAGTTCAAACGCTGGATCATATCCTCAATCTTCATTTCCTCGCAAATAATGAAATTGCAGCTAGTTTCATTAAATTTAATTTTATTTAGGGTTTCAGGCAATTTTGACTCAAGCCGAATGGTTGATGATGAGAGTATTCGTTGAATGAAGAAAATTGGAACAAGCGGGACAAACGGAGAAAACCCACGCACACACTCTTTGCCTACCAGTAAACCCATATGGAACGAGGCGGTTCGAACCGTAGACCCCACGCGCCATATGTGAAGGCTCTACCACTGAACCACCGCGGCACCAAATTGTTAAGTTGTCGCTTGCAGATCTTGCTGATTTCTTAACATTACCTTCTTTGGGTTTCTTGTTATTGAAGTAAGGTCTCTTTAGGTGGTACATTATAGAAGAAACCTGGTGATACATTTTAGAAGTCATCGCTATTTTGACTTTAACTCTGCTTTGTACCCCGGGGACGAGAAATAATTAATTGATTACTGTACATACTATTATCAAATGTGATAAGAAAACGCGATTTAAATGCAACAAATGTCAAACTTGTGAATGTATGAAGACTTAGTTGCTCTTACAAATTATTACTTCTTAAGATAGGAAGTTTAACAAAAACACTCTTCTCGAGCTGTGTTTTCCCTATATTGAGCGTGTTCCATGTAAGTTCACAACACGTACCGGTACTAATACATATTCCCTCTTGCTGATAGTGCCACTGTATAATTTACAAGAAGGTACAAATTATAAGACTTTACCCATTGATAGCGAAGCATGCTGTACTTTATTTTCGTTCGTTTCTTTATCGTGATCAATCGTTTCCAGATTTTATTGTATTTAAAAGATTTTGTAGAAGAAACAAAATTAAATTATTTTTGTTTTTCATGCTGGAGTCTCGTGAAATTTTAATTATATGACTGCTGTTGACTTCCATCTGCTTAGGCCTTAAGTTTATCTTCTTCCAAACTTTCTGTTTTACTGTCAGGAGCAACTAGGACTTGACGTTAATGTGTAAACTGTTAAACTGTTTTTAAATATTTGTAGGAACTCTCAGTAAAGCTTCCCTGAAGTATTTTATATTGTTTAACTGAAAGTAAGGAAAATTGCAGAGACTTTTCGTACGCTGAGGTGGGTGGTTTCAGTTATCAGTTTCACACTCAAAACAGATTCTTACAGTAGCCGTGAATGCAATTCTGCTCTAGTATTTGTTGCCGCCATTGCGATTACTTATGATATGAAAGGAAATGGAAAATATTCTTAATGAATGGAAATTCCGATCCGCAGCTGACAAATACAAAAGTGAATAAGGTGTAACGTAAGTCGTGATATAACTTAGTCTGTCTTCGGCGTTTAGACAACGCACTTCTGACCTCCAATACTATTTGCATCTGGTCACTTTTATCTCGGGAAATTTAGTGTAGTGTGTAAGACGCTGGACTTGTTACTGATCGAACAGGATTCAAATCTCGCTCAACATTCTCATACTTTTTTCTTACTCCCAGTATTCCAGAAAACTAGTTGCTAAGTGTATTTTTATCAGCCATGCTACTGGAAATATGGAGTCAGCCAGTAATGGTTGTCTAGCTTTTTTCATGAATGTTCCGGAAACTTTTAACAGTGTACGTTGTAATTTGACATGTATTCTTTTCCAGCGTTTGTATATAGAGACCGAAAACATGGTTAAAACAATTAATACAAATATATATATATATAAATCTGTGAAAGATCATTTAAAATCATTTTAGTAATAAGCAAGTAAAAATTTAGTGATTCTTAAATCTCAAATAAGGTTCATATGTTAGTTTTGCGCAAAGTTCAGACATTTTAAAGTATCTATATATTGTGCGCAGCAAAATCTTTAATTTACTGCTTATTTCGCAAAGTTTGTAATTTTGAAACGTTAAAAATACTCATAGAGTACATTAGTCATCGAAAATTAAGCAAGTACATCTTCCTATAGTCCTGCAATTAAACCAATTGAACTTTCACACAGTTTGTATTAGACATTGAAATCATCGTGAATGTATTACACTAATGTAGATTGTGAATTTCTTCTTTCAAAATACAAATAAATGCTCTGCTATGGACGGCAACATTTGTCTAAAGGAAATTCAGCGTTTTAGTATCTTTAGAATTATGAAATAGTTTACGAGCTTATAAACTGCACGCTGTTTCAGTGTTTTGTGATGTGTTCATGAGTGACAGGGACTGGTATTGTTTTCTGAACTTATCATACTTCAGTATTCGTGGTGGTATTAGTGAAAAGTTTCAGTGAATCATTAAAATAGATTTGAAGGAACTTTATTGATTGTATTTTTTTAGCGTTGTTGAAATGTTAAATATATATTTAATTAAATTGTTAAATATATTTAATAAGTACTTCACGCTTAAATAAATATGTAAAATGATGAACATTGATGCATTCTTCATAATATAGTATGAAGGTGGAGATGAGTGCTAATAATATCATCAAAATATATGTTATGAATTAGTACTGCATTTCAATATCTGAAGAATAAAATTCTAAAAGTACGTTCCCATGCAACTGGTAAAACATTTATAAACGAAAACTTAACCCCGGGTAGTGGATTCGAACCCATGAGGAGCAAATAAATTTATTCAACAACGGAGGCATCACTTCAACACAGATTGTCCAGATTGTACTGTAATGAGACTGTCGTTTAAAGAACGTTCCCGATTTGAAGATAATATGATAAATCAACTTGTTCCAACAAATTAATTAAATAAGTTGTACTGAAGTAAGTATGCAAATGCTTGTGGATAACATTTCCTGTCACAAGTAAACTGTTCATGAGTTGCAGGGTTCTTGTTGCAAGTCACCAAGGAACCGAACATGATTGCCTTAAGCTGTTCGAACTATTTGATTTGCAATATTTAACCACTCAAAATCTTGTAATAATGTCGTTAAAAATCATTTTAGTAAAATTTATTATTTTCACAACAACTGTCCTTCCACCTACAAAACATTACAGGGATCGTAATCAGAGAACGGCCTAGTAAGTAATAGATAACCTCGATCTGGAAGTGTTGATAATAAACAGAGTTACCAGACGTCTCCTTTCCGTCTTATCCTTCTGTCATCCGTCCTGTTTTAAATACATTGACATGACCTCACTTCACTTATGACAAGGTTAAAAAGTTCCGAATTAGTCATATTCATACTTCTGTGATCAAAACTTTTCATTTTATTTAAATACATCTTACAGAAATATCAAACAAATGGTTTATCATTTGGTAACCACTTACCATTTTCATTAAATTGTATTACTTAATAGAAAAATACAAAAACAAAATGTAAAATTTTGTGTAACGGACTATAAAAACTGAAATTTGAAAGTAAGAAATTCTTCTGGTTGTCAATGTTTGTTTATCGAATTTTAAATGAACGGTACCCATAGTTATCTAACAATTTTTGCTTAAGACAAACTCGAACTGGTGAATTAAAAAACGATATAGAAAGTCGCTTGATAAAAAAAATCTATAATTGGTAGGCTGCGCGAATTAGAATACTACTTTGTTCATTATAGACGTAGATTTGATAAGAACGCCTGCATGTTATGCTCTGGTTTCTAAACATTGTATTTTGGGTTCATATTTTAGTAACTAATAATTTAGATCCGTCTCGGTTCCACTAGATGCCTACTCTAAAATCCACATACATTCATGCCCTAATCTGGATTTGAACGCTGGCTTGACGCTTAAGCCCACACGGCTAGAGCGATCGGTTGCTCTGTTTTTGATGGAGAAAAAGGTAAAAAGAAAAAAAAAAATAATTAGCTCCAAACAATTGCAAGCCGGACTTTAAGTGACAATCTTATAAACTCGTTACGTCTTTGAATTTGAATTTGTTTATGGCCTTCTAGTATCTTCATCTCAGGCCTGTACATGGTAGGTAGCGTATTGAGAACGTATAGACCGGAATTTTACTTAAAGTACCATTCCCAGCATTTACCTGGTGAAAACGAGGGAAACCCTGAGAATCCAGTCGGAATGGTCGACTGTGGAGTTCGGACTCCGTACCTACCCTTAACCTATCCATAGTTCGTACCGTTAGATCCTGGATCACTAGAGTTTTGTCTTTATATTTTTGAGAGAAGATAAAAAGAAGTTATTCAATTATTTCAGGATAGGCATGGATAGAAAGATTTTCTAACTTGATATTCGATCTTCGTCATAGCGTACCAAATACTACTTTTCGACTGGCTGTGTAACGGTAACACCACAAGACAGATTGGCTGTAACACTAAAATATGATCATATTGCTAATAAAATATTTACTTCACAAATTAATTCTGAGATAATTTAATAAGGATAAAACAACTTTGAAGTTGTAACTGAAAATACCAGTTTTTGGACTTAATAAACCACTTCTATAGTTACATATTTCTACAAAAAGGAAAATTTTCCAATTCCATAATATCACTTTCATGTTTCTGCATTTTGTCTATTTACTTTCTGTTGGTCTTTCTTACTTCAAATATAAACAATTTAATAATGATCGATTACATAGGTTTGTTACAGAACACAATATTTATTGAATAAATTATGTTTGTGTAATTGTTAGTAACTATACTTTTTTCTGAGGGTACAAGCCGCAGACACTTATTTGAACAATTCAATTGTTAATGCGCGCCGAGAAGTTTAAACATATGTGTTGTATTTTTGCGAGCAATAGTTCCGTCATCTTCGAAATAGAGCAGGTTTCATTTTTTTATCACCTTGATTTTAAAATTGCTATGTCGTTTAGCAAAATCGCGCTGTTGCTATAGAAGTATGTGTTTCATTTTCGCAATTAAAAGTCGCCCAGAAAGAAAATACTTGTCAGCGTTTTCTTCCATTGGAAGAAAAATGTCCTTAGTCTGCTCCCATTTTTAAGTTTATTGTCTTCCACTGGTAAATAATGATCTGGTAACCCTGACTTCGGAGTACCGGGTTCTCGATGACATCCGATATGACGGACTAGCACGACGTTCATTTAATAACCATATTGCTTCCTGGATATAGAAGTCTGGGTACCGTATCATCGCCGGCACATTCTTAAGCCATCTATGAGGTCATGACCATAAACTTTCTTGATTCTCATGGTGAATATTGCATGATAACATATTTTTGCTTTCAGTAATCGAAACGAGAATATCTCACATCATTAGTAGTAGTATTTTGTTTATCTTGCTATTTCTTTTCTAAGAAGCGCAGAAACAAATTTGAATTTCCAAATACGATTAATCTTAAAAAGTGTGATACACAAGTAGTTGAGACTAGGTTCATTCCATCACCTGGGTTCATTCACTAAACCAATATATTTTTTGTGTATATGCTTTTTTTGTTTAATCCACATTATTTTACTGATTTTGTACCTGTGTATTTTTTTTATTTGTAACTTAATTATTTATCTTGTATTTCGTCATGTGTTGTATTTCTAATTATGTATTCTTCTTGACAAGGGTTAGTTAGTAGAGCAGCCTCCAGCTGAACCTAGCCCGCTCTAATAAAGCCATTTTCAATTCAATTCAATTCAATATTGCGCCGGATCAATATTAATGTGAACTTGGATCACACGAATTTATTTTTATTGTTGCAGTAACTTCTCCTGGGGAGTACTTCTACATATCATGAAAACAATCGTTAGTCTACAAATTGTATTATTGACATTAATTGATAATATTAGTAAATAATGTTGTTAATATTTTCGTGCATGTTTCTGCGCTTAATGTTTTGTTTTTGTTTCTTTGACTGATGAGATATAATCAAAACTTAAAATGGATGGCATTCTCTTTCCCGTTTCAAATATTACCGGATGCTATTTTAGAGTATTTAATTTACTAAAGTAAAATTATTGTTTTTTTTTTTGTTGTTGAATTCTTGTGAAAGCTTATGTAATAAAACTGACAGAAGCAAATTGTACTTACCTGAAGCATATTCTTTCCGAAAAATTAGGTAAGGAATGTGCAATAACTGGACACATAAAATACAATTATGTCACATTATTCATCTAAAGTTATTTGACATAATTATGGAACAGTATTTAATGAGTTACCTATTCAGTTTTTTTACTTAAATAGTGAAGCAGGGTTTTCAAAAGATGTTACTGATGTAGTCTAGTTTCTAACTATGTATACAAAATATTAATGCGCATAAATGCACTTACATAATTTTCATCTTCAAAGACCTATCAGTTTTAATTTCTCATTGTTTTATGTGCTCTTGAGAAATGTACAGAATCGATTTTCTGCTAGAATATGAAACTTGTGAAATAGATTGAATTCCATGTGTGCGTTTTCTCATAGCAGGTACTCCTATTCTCACGGGGATTCCAACTCACTAATCATAAACTGCTGTTACTGGGTGATGTTGTATTTTACGTAATAACATTTATGTTTCACATGGAGAAAGTATAGAATAATAAAAATGTGTCATTTGTTCCGAATGGTACACAAATAGCAGATTTTTAAAACATGTTTATGACTAATGATATTTAGTAACTTGAACAACTATTATATGTTAGACTTCCAAAATGATTTTACACGAAGGCTCTGGAAATGTGTGTGTATGCCAACTGTAAATGTGTTTTAATATGAATTTCTGCACCAGAGAAAACAACAAATCTCTTGCAATGTGAACATAAAGAAAACTGACCCTTATATTGTTTATGTTACTAAAATGAGCCTTTTAAACCCAACTTACGTAATACTCATACTAGAAACGTTTATAACAGTTATGTAATTATATTGTCACACAGTCGATATTTATATATGTTTTAGAAATTGTAACTTCCTTATTGCTCATAAGAACCGCTGTTTGTCCCCGTGTGTTTTGCAACACTGATTTTCTTCAACATATAAATTCCGAATGTTCCTAGTTTTTATTCTGTGCAACTAAATCAGAAAAGTTAGCCAAATGCAGGTACTTATTTGCAAATTTTACTCAACAAAATTATCAATAAATATATACGTAGTAAGTATCTGTATGTGATGTGAATATAAACCATGCATGTATGTATGCGTGTTTTGTACGTGCTTCTATGTGTGGATGTGAAGAGGAGTTGCCTTTTACAAGGATCAAGGGATAAAAGCTAAAACTATGTTGTTACTCCTTATCCACAATATGTAACTGAATGACTAAACCTGATTTTTCGACGTTAACAAATATATGACAGAATGTAGGACACAGCTTGCCTTCACTGTGATATTCAACATGTAATAAAATCGGTCTGAACTAACTCTTTAGATTTGTTATTTAGTAAATGTTGTTATAGGTTTTTAACTGGAGAATATTTTAACTTTTGATAATGTACGTTAAATATGATTAATTTATTATTTTGTTTGTTCAAGAAAATATAACGTGAGCTAAATAATTAACAGATAGCTCTAAAAATGTTGAAGTGTCTTGAGGAATTATTAGCAGACACTACGTTGCATGGACTCTCAGAAGCTGTAAGAAAAAAGAGATCGTTTGCACAAAAGTAAGTTTCAATACAATCTTTAAGTTTAATTGCTATGTTCAGATATTTAATGAAATAAATTTCTAGTGCTCTTCTTTAGTCATCGACTCATAAATAAATTTTAATTTTATTATTCATAGAAATATTTATAATTTAGCTGCTTATATTAGTAAAGAATTGTATTAGATTAAACCTCTATAAAATAAAATCCGTCTTTTCCTTAATTTCCACTTTAAAGCAGGTATTTAAGATCGTGCAACCAAACATTAATCAGTTTCCGTATAGGTAGAATGATTGATATCACATTAAATTGTGTGAAAATTTACTATTACCATTAATTGTTTTTATACGAAATGAACCAGAAAGATACATCATGGAACAATTGAAAGAGATGCAGATACAATAATTAAATATTGCATAAATTGAAATTTTGTTACATACTTTGCATCAAGCAAGTATCTCGTACATGTAAGATCTAATTTTTGACAGTTATATATCAAAATAGTTATATGGTATTTATAAATATTTATAAGAGTTCTGTATGTATATTATAAATCATATATATATATATATGGCACTTTCATGATGAGTATTTAAAAAGAGTCACCATAATATGTATGATTTATTTAATAATGAGAATATATGGTTTATAACTATTGTGCTTAAAATTATTGAATACTTGGTTTGAAGTAAACCTAAGATTGATTTTTAATATAATTTTTTACTAGTGGTTTTCTGAGAAGTGGCAATGAAAGCGTTACCAAAATATTTCTGTCGTTTTTTACTATCAAAAATAGAAGGTGTACATAAAATGTTACACTTAGTCCTTAAGTTAATCCCTATCGGAATCTAGCAACTTTTGTAAACGTTTAAGCTCTGGCCGTAAACTTGTGGGTCTTGTATGAAAAGAAGGCCGCGAGTGCCTGCCGCAAATCTGTCTTAAGACGAAGGATTTCCCACGCAGGTGGCTATTTAGAGAATTGAAAAGCGATAATATTTTACAGCAAAGATCAGGGAGCTCGGTGAATGTAACAGCGTTTCAAGCTAAATTGCTGTTTAGTATCCATGCCAACTCGCTCTACTTGCTGACTGACATTATAGTCTATTTATTTTAGTATGAAAACATTTTTGACGATTTCTTATTTAAATCAATATCTTTTTGCTTTAAATCATATTTGTTATTCAAATATCTAGCGATTCTGATAAAGCTAATAAGTTAGTTTTTTTTTCTTTTAGAAGTACCTTAAGCAGTAAAAACTAAAGTAAAATTCACAAATATGTGGTGTTCGCTACGGGAGATAACCATGGAAAATAGACAATTACAACAACTTGTAATATTATTTAAAAGGAAGAAAAAAATACTTTTACAAATGAAAGTTAACCTTTAGGAAACTTCTACTTTATATTCGTCGATACACAGTGAATGAAGTGGTTCACAGTGAAGCGGGTTGTACACAGTAATTATGTTCGAAAAAAGTATAGAATGTTTCTAAGCGGCAGTTTTTCTTCTAAAATGACGTCTGTCTCTTCCTTTCTCCCTAAGCAATTGGAAAAAAAAGTAATGGCAAGTGCCTCTTTCTGAATGCTACATCTTCCTAACTAAATATTCTAGGATTTAAGTTTACTAAAATAAATTTTAGTTTATTTCACCAACAGTTTTCATCCCTCCAAATTTTACTATCAATTTGGGAACACTTATGATAATGTTCCATAATGTATAATAGATATTTTGGAGCCGCGGTCACTTAGTGGTAGAGCGCTCACGTCTGGTTCATGGGTGTCTGTTTCGATAACGTTTCGTTCCATGTGGGCTTTGTGGTGAAGAAGAACTGGTTGCGTGTTTTTTTCAGGGCTAACTTATTTTCTTCCACTTTCTCCATTTCACCAATTCTCCCATCAGCATCCATTTGGTCTGATCCAAAGTTGCCTAAACTCGTTAGCTAAAATTAAATTAAATGAAAACTATTAATGCAGTCAAATCAATAATGGATACACAGTTTTGCATTTTCGTCGTTCAGTATATACATAAGTAAACTTTATACTTTTATTGAGTATAAATTGCTTTTGAGCAATTTGTGAAGACATCAAATAATTTGATGCAAATATAAATACTCAAAGTAGGTAATGTTAAGCAACAATATCCTTTGTTTTGCAAACAAAAACTGGATTTTTTTGTTTTCTCTCTGTACGTTTTTATATCTATTACAAAAGTAAAACAAATGTTAAATACAAATTGTAATCTTATAATGTGAATTGGTTTATACGTTCTGTTCTAAACTTTTACGTGTTATATGAAATGAACCAATGGAAGAGTTAGATCAAATTCTAGGTCGATCACTTTGGTTTTCGCTTATATCTTTATAGCCTTTCATCACATAACAACTAAAAACAAATTTCGAGTTTTGTATGATTCAAACCATAGAATCATTAAAAATACTATATTTTGTTTCAATGTTTTTCTTTTTCAAAAAGTGATTTAAATCATTGGTTTTTATTTTTAAAAAATCTAATATAAATCGCGATTTAAATCAATCAACCTTCCTTAGAACTATTTTTTTGCAAATGTTTCCATCCGTTTCTGTAGCATAACAGTTATCCGAATGCCTACAAAGTACGGAATTAAATCTAACACTATCTGCCGTCTGATAAGACCAGAATTTCAACGCTCTTCCTACTCCTATAGGCGCAACAGAAAGGGCAAAAAAAAATACAAACTGTATCGCAATATTCTTAAAAAACTTTTCGAAAATGGAAACAACAACTATTATATGGAAAATATGATTCGGGCAGGGTCGGATACAAACCTGAAATAGAAAATAATAAATTCTGCCTTAAATAAAAACAATAACAATGAATATACCGAAATAAACATTACTGATAAAACTAAAGAAATTATCCAAGATAAAAAGTTAATAGCTAATGAATTTAATACATATTTTACGGTCATTGGTACGAATTTTTCTGCTGACATTAAAAGTCACACGGACGATACTCAAACTAAAGGTATAAAACCAACACAATCAACAATATTTCTTACTCCTATCACCGAAACTGTAATAATAAACACTATTAATAGCCATGGGACATGACGGTATAAAAACAAAAATTATAAAAAGTGGGGCTGTACTCTTAGCACCAGTTTTAAAACATATAATTAATGTGTCATTCTGCACAGGCATCTTCCCAGATACTCTAAAAATTGCTAAAATAATTCCTATATAAAAGTGGAAACAGAACCGCCAAAGCAAATTACCGGTCAATATCAATCCTTCCTCTGCTGAGTAAATTTTTTGAAAAAGTACTCCTAACTAGACTAATGTCTTTTCTTGAAAAACATAATATAATTACCCAAGAACAATATGGGTTCCAGAAAAATAAATCTACACAGCTGGCTGTAAATAGTTTGACAAATTTTATATCCGGAACGCTTGACGAAAGTAATTATATGATTGGGGTCTTCATTGACTTGAGGAAGGCATTTGATACAAAACCATAGCATACTCCTGCAAAAGCTACACGGTTATGGTTTACGAG
>JAGDQP010038368.1:407-18201 GCA_022664845.1 Lepisma saccharinum
TTTTCCGCTTTTCTAAAAATTGTAAATTGTGTATTTTTAGGCCATTTTAGTAACTAATGACTTCGGCCCGTCTCGAGACCCTTAGCTGTTAAGTTTAAAATACACAAACAAACATCCATGCCCCAGCCGAGATTCGAATCCGGGACCTTTGGGTCTCCGGATAACCGCCGCTAACAGCTCTACCGCCAGGTCGGCTTTTCGCTTTTCTGTCGCTACAAATTAAAGTATTGATGGACATATGAATAAGAATTTTTAGAATTTCACGGCGAGAAAATATTACTCATTATTTCGTTTCTTTTTCAAGTCATGCAAACATTTGCCACACTGACGTTTCGAAAACCCAAAATCATGTCTTATTGTTTACTATCTGAACCCTAAACTACTGGTACGACATTCCGTAGAGTGCCAACGACTGCAAGAGGGCTTTTAGCTCGGCCTGAACCTCAGATGCCTGAATTCAATAAACAAAATTCAAATTCAAACGGCTTTTAGCTAGGTAGTGCTTAGTCAGCGCATCGGCTCCCATCGCAGTTGAATTTGGGGTCCCATGACCTAAGTTTGCTACTTCTTGCACTCAAGGTATCTCCCCAATATTTATCACGATACTGCACAAGTACCAAAATTCTGAGAATCGAAACCGGAACTGCTCGCACTCAGGGCGAGAACGTTAACCATGTGGATATCCGGGAGCCCACACACCATCAAATATATAGAAATAAATATTGACTGGAACAAATTCTGGGACCACGGCATGCTCTCCCGCTTAGATTTCCGAACCGTATAAACTTGTGCAAGAAAATGGAGAATCATAATTAACATAAACGGGAGAGTCCATGGTTTGCAATGGGTCCCAGCACGCCAAAGATCAAAAGTAGTAGCTGTCACTATCACCTTCATGCACGTGGCTTTTAAAATATTAAATTTAATAAAATATTGGGAAGACCGAGATGTCGTTGGGAGGACAATATTAGAAGAGATCTTCGAGAAGTAGGTGTTCGTGATGAAAACTGCCCAGGATAGAATCCAATGGCGAACGTTTGTTACTGCGGCGATGAACTTGCGAGTTCCATAAGCCATAGGGTTAGTTAGTTAGTCAAATAAAATATTAAGATTTTTAGAAATCACGACTGCCTGATGAAATGTTGACTGCTACAGTGAGAAACCTCTCTTATCTATACTCTTCCAATTTCAAATATTGTCAGTTCCAATATAAATAAGAGAAAACACACCCACAACTGCGATGCTAAACATTTCATCTGTGACTAGAGTTTAAAAAATCGTATAGGAAGTGTCTTATTATCTTGACTAAGGGAATCGTTTGAGATCTCTTTTTTATCTTTGGTGACAAAAGAAGCTCTTTTAATTATTGTCTGTTTGTATGGCACGCGTTCGAGTACTAAAGTCTTTCAGCATTGCCTCGGGCCATTTTATCGCGAGGACTTTTTGAAGCAGGGCACTTTTGTCACGGGGCCCTTTTGTCGCGGGGAACTTTTGACCCGGGCCCTTTTGTCGCGGGGAGCTTTTGACCCAGGCTCTTTTGGCAGGGCCCTTTTGACATGGAATCCCAAGTGTTTAGCTGTCCCCATCTTGCTTGCTTTCATAGAAATAGAATATTCTCAATTAATGGGAATTCTGGCGCTCAATTTACAAATAGGAAGTGATTAAACCATGGGATATGTCGTGGAAGTAACTTAGTTTGTTTTGGTGGTTCAGCAACATATATTTGATCCCATACACTGTTTAAATTTAGTGGGTAGTGGTTTAATTCAAATGTTTTCACTAAATATCGTTTGCATATAGTGTGTTTTCAGTTTGGCGATTTACCCAAGTCGGTAAGACACTCGACTTCTAACTAACAAACCCATGTTCAAAATCTCACTGCAGCCGTAACTTTTTTTCATAGTACCAAAATCAACACTGTGTGTTGTGTTGATTAACACACAAAAGTGGTAGTCAGGCTCGGACACCGCATTGTGTTGAGTTAACACAGCTATTTTTTGCTACTAAAAAGTAAACAGTATGTTTGTTCATGTATGAGTAAAAGGAAACTCATGGGGCACGCAAATTGAAGAATTTATAAAGTGGCTTTATATGAGAGCACGTCTTTTGAATCATGCATCAAAAATATTTATTAAATAATAAATATTGACATATAAAATTATATTTTGAAAGAAAAATTGTTGTCCCGGGCGGCAGGCGAACCTGGGACCTTTGATTCAAAGACAGGCGTCTTGACCAGTAATCCACGAAGACAATCTAACATACAGGTCGCTTTCGAACTTGTATTTACAGTGCATGTGTTACGTAATCTGAAAAATCAAAGACAGCATTTTTTTCGATCTAAAGGCTTTTTTTGTCCTAATGCACGATCAAAGGAAACGTCTGAGGCTAAGGAAATAATTGTACACCTTTTGTTTGTTATCAAAAAGGGCCCATTAACATTCTCAGATTATTTCCTAAATACTCTTTTTGACTATATTCTGTTACATCCAACTGCGGTGGGACGTGAGAATCAAAATGAGAGAAAGGGAAAGAAAGTAAATTACCCCGCATTGATTTTAAACGTCTCCCACTCTTGCCAGTTCCTGTTCAATAAAGCGGATGCTCATCTGCCTTAGGCTAAATCACACGGAGCAGCACTCGTTGAAATGAATAAGTGTGAGAGAGAGGTGTGCGACGTATAATTGCTCCATGTGATTTCAGCCTTCGTGCTACTTGATGGTACTACGAAAAGTGTCGTCAACAAAGAAGAAGGAGAAGGTGGGCCCTTCTCCTCGTGATAGGGACTCGAAACTGCGGTACACGTTTTGCTTACCAGTTTAAAAGTACAGTCTCACCTTACATGGCATAATCTTGTGAAACACCTACAAAGAATCAGTAATTGCATTTCATTGTACTAGTGCTCAGAGTGTTGTTTGTTAACATTCCAATATTTAAAATCTTGCCATCTACGAAAAACAAGCTGTATAGATGTGGTTACAGATGCATTTTGTTCTGCCCTCCTAAGCGGAGAGGCCTTAACTTCATTTCACACAATTTCGAGAAAATGAGGAAAACGTGTTTTTCCTTGGGCTATACCAGGAGGGTTATCTCAGATATCTACTACCAAATCATTAATCATTCTTGTTTTTTTACAAATTTACTCTAGGATTTGACAGGTCGCTAATTAAAAAATAAAATTGAGCTTTAACTCTTGCGTCTTACCCCTTTCCCTGGCTAGGAACACACATTTGTACTCCGGAATGCCACAGGGCATTTGCCTTTTCTTGGATGAAAAAAAAATGGGTTGTCTTCGACGAGATACCTACAGGCGCAAAGAAATTAATTTGCTTCAAGAAGAAGAAGAAAAAAAGGAAAGAATTGGCTTTTTCTTCGCGACCCGTTTACCAGACAACACAAGATGACCATCGAAAAATCGTTTAACTGCTTTCTGCAATGAGTTACCTTTTTTTGTATTGCAACATGAAGAACATAAATGAATAATTAAAAAAGAAAACATGAAGTGCTTATTGGTAATAATGACAATGAGACATAAATGTAAGATACTTCAAGTACTTGTGAATATTACGAAGATCTAGGAACATTGTATGGGCAGTAACATTGTTTGATACTATTTTAGTTAGGGTTGATGTTTGATTGAGAGAATTATAAACACTGATTTTGCATAATAAAATGTAATTTGACTAAACTTGTGCTAAAAAGCTTCCAAAGCCCTTAGTAAATTACAGAAAGGTAACGAACACGAAAAGAATCATTGAATATAAGTTGGTATTGAGATATGCAGAAATGTAAACACTGATTTTTCATAATAAAATATAATTTGAATTTCTGGAAAGTGATTGTACTGGACTAGTACAGCAAAACAGTTATATAAACATATACATTTTAATACTTTAATTCAGAGGTATACTTACATAAAGGTTTTGCAAGGGTGACAATTGATATCGGTGTCTGAAGCTGTGGAACTAGAGAAAATCATGTTACAGGACACTGTAGGTCCTCGCCGCTATGCACAAATGTTAGAGCAGGTGCTCGAAATTGTCTCCATTAGCCTTCATACACTTGTGCGCCCTCACTAGCAATGACTAGGTACAATGACTACGTACCTTCAGGACATTCCTCTAGCCACCCGTCAGCGTATGTGGTATCAGATGGACGGAGCATCAAGCCTCTTGACGCGCAAAGGGACCCGCTTTCTGAATACATAATACCGAGGCTGGTGGATAGGAAGATGGGAAGATCCCTATACTAACACAAGCATAATTATGTGTTACTGCATACTTTATTATTATTATTATTATTATTATTATTATTATATTTATTATTATTATCGTTTTTATTTTTTATTGTACCTATACAGGGTGTTGCAGGAGGAAAGGTAAATATTCTGGGATGATTGTTTAGGATGAGTACAGCAAACAATTTCATACAAAACATTTATGTTTAAGATTTCATTTCAGAGATATACTTAGATAACGGTTTTGCAAGGGTGGCAAATTATATGTTAAATAATAAGTTTAAATCAGAATATTGTTTTTAGATAAACGATGTCTTGTACTACTGCGTCGACTTCTGCTACTACTGATGGTACTAATGATCTTTCTACAACTGCAGCGAAAATTATAAAAATCCAAAAACAAAATGCATTAAATGTGGGTTTTATGCAATAAAAACGTCTGGCTCCAAAATATGTATAATTTCTGATACAGATATTGAAGCTTTGTCAGAGGTTTTTAAGATAACTGTTCTTAAAAATAGTTTTGTGTGTGGAAAATGCTACTCAAAGTATTCGCTTGCCATATCGAAACAGAAGAAGACAATTCAGGTGCAGAGTTACCCGAACTCACAACAGCTGGAGAAGCAGGAGTCGAAAACTAGTTCAGCGACAGGCTCGGAATAATCATCCATCTCAGATCCAACGATCGAATATCAAATTGTAGGTCCACCGATTAAAGAATATTTAGAATTGCCGTTGAGAAAACCTATTTCAACGCACGAGTTCTGTTCCTTGTGCCAACCAAGCTCTTTACTTATTAATCTGCCTTTTGAAGCTCGAAAACACGTTATTAGTAAAACGCGCATATTTATACCGCAAGGTAAACGCTGCTGTCGATGTCACCTTAAAAGAAAACGATTTTGTGAAGATGAAATAAAAAATATCAAACCTATATCTCCAATGAGTAGGATCAGTGTGGATGAAGTCACGAAAATGTTAGATAATATAAATACTTCAGGTGATCGAGAAAACTTATTGATCAAGTAGGTTATTAAACATTATCAGATGAACGTTTGTTCACTTTCACAGGTTAAACTTAGGAGCAAATTATTGAGTTGCGTGAGATGATGGTATCTATGAGAAATATAGTAAACAGAAATGTTACGTAAGCGCTCTTTTTTTTAGACTTCGTACCGGAAATTCAAATAAATTAATTTCTTCTATTCCTGGACTCTCAAGACCCCAACAGATTTCTGAGGTTTGGAAATCTGTTTTGAAAGTTTTTGAAAAAGATATTCTTCCAACAAGGTTTGGTATCAGAGCTGTCACAAGAGAACTGCTAGTTAATAAAACAGCTCCAATCGTTCAAAAACTTTATAATGTTAAGGATGATGAACTGGCTTTAGTGGTTGATGGTACTTATCTACGATGTCAAAAAAGTACTAATAATGACTATCAAAGGAAGTCCTATTCTGGTAAAAAATGTTCCACTATATAAGCCTTTTACAATTTGTACAACAAATGGTTACATAGTTAACATCATGGGACCTTATTACGCTAACCAAACTGAAGCTGTAATCATGAAATAAAAGTGATCCGAACGGTTTAGTGATGTTATTAAAGGATGGGGACTCTTTTTTGCCGACTGAGACTCCCGTGAAGCACAAGCATATTTAGAAGAAAAAAAATATAAGATTATTATGCCTGCGCTAAAAGGTACGCGAAGCCAACTGACTGCAGCTGAATCAAACAGTTCACGCCTAGTAAAACTTATGCGCTGTGTGGTAGAAGCAGATCACGGAATTATTGGTACTAAGTATCAACTGCTTCATCAACAGTTAGATAACAAAATGATTCCAGTGGCCGCATTATACTGCAAGAGTAGATACACACCTAGAACGCGGGTATATAGCAGTTTCCATAAGAAAAGGTGCTCTGAAATCAACCATGCTTGAAAACTATCCGTGAATTCTATAGACCTCGCAGACAAGTAAATCTCCATAACCCCTTCCACTGGTGACTGCTATTGAATGTGAGCACAATGAGTTGCGGTGTTGAACAATGGTAGCTGGGTGGTATCTAACCTAATGTTTGGGAACCACGGATGCGAGGTAATTTCCTCGCACAATGGGGTTAGTGTATGCATGAGGGCTTAGGCGTTTTTGGAGCTAACCGATCAAAGGGGTCTAAAGAAAGAGGAAGCTTAACTACGGAAGCGTGATAAAAGGTGATAATGAGTCCATTGTTAGTATAAATGATCTTAGAAAACGTGGAATGCACGCAACCGTGATGGTAATGCTATCAGCAAGCAAACGGCGTACGGTATTGAAGATAAACCTGATGTTCCATAGAAACGTAAAATTCACGCACTACGAAATCTAATGCGATGATGCTAGGTATTGAATAGAATCCATATGTGAAATGAATAAGAAAAGGCGCGAAATGGGGGAGGAGAGCACTTGAGATGAGAAATCGAAAGATCTGATAGAAGTCTTTCCGGAACAGTCGGTACGCTGGATGTGGATTCAATGTCTGTGAAAATATAAAAGAGGGAAATGCGAGGGAAGATATGATAAATGGGAATTAGGATACACGTGAACTCAAGGGTGAAACAGCGTAGAGGAATAGGTCTAATCACAGCTGACTGGACAATCTAACGTGAATTCAAAAGATGCATTGCAGAACATTGTAAGCATACAACATAAGAAGTTGAACGAACGTGGTCCACAAAGAGGATTGAGATATCAAAGTCCGAAGACCAGACAATGACAGCAAAGGAAACAGATGAATGAGCCAATGGAGGGTACAATAGTAAGAAAGTGGTGAAGATTGCTGAAGTGGAAATTCAATCGAGTGAAAAAAGTATTATAAATGTAAGCTTTAGAAAACAGACGGGAAGAACGAAACGAAAGGCTCAGTATGTATTCATGCGGAAAGACAGAAGAAATACAATGGCGGTAAGAGAAGATTTGTGAAGTGGAAATGCACTCCAGTGTAAAAGGGAATAAATCTGAGCTTTAGAAAATGGTTAGTATTAAGGGAACAAGTAAACGAAAGACTTAGTATTTATTCGGGCGGAAATAAGGAAGAAATACAATGCCGTTAAGAGAGGAAGATTTCTGAAGTGGAAATGCACTCAATCGAGAAAAGGGGTGATTAAGGAAACTTTATAAAATGAATACTACTATGGGAAGGAGTATCAGTATTTATTCGTGCGCAAGAAGGAAGAAATACAATGACGGTAGGAGATGAAGATATCTGAAGTGGAAATGCACTCAAACGGAAAAAGAGACTCAAAACTAAGCTTTAGAAAACAGATGGGAAGAAGTAAAGTAAAAGATCAGTAATTAGTTGAGCGGAAAGGGCGTAAAACGAGTTGGGTAAATGCCATTAACGGAATGCAGTCATAGAAAAGATTAAGATCTGTTTTGGTGTTAGCAGTGAATAAGACGTAATACAGTTGACTGGACAATCGAACGTGAATTCAAAAGATGCATCCGCGAACAGTGGAATAATAAAACATAAGAAAATGAACGCACTTGAACGTGGAATAAAGTTCACAAAGAGGCTTCATATAGGAAAACTGGAAGACCAGACAATGACGGAAGAGCAAAGAAATGAATGCGACCAGTGGAAATCCAAGGAAACGAAAAAAGAGATGAAGAACTAAGCTTTAGAAAAAGGATAGTATGATGTGAAGAAGGAAATGAAAGGATTAGGATCCAGTTGAGCGGAAAGTGGATCAAAAGAGCCGGGTGAAGGACATTGAATTGAATGCAGGCATAGAAAAGATGAAGATTCAGTTTGGTCTCACCACTAAATAAGATGTAGTACAGATGACTGGACAATCGAACGTGAATTCCAAAGATGGACTTGAGAATAATAGAATAATAAAACACAAGAAGTTAAACGAGCGAAGGACACTCACAAAGGTTGGGAATGTCACAAGAGGAAGAAAATATATACCTGGATACAGGGGAGACACGTAGTTATCATCAGACAGATGAATAAGAGTTCAGTAAATACTGGAAAAAGAGAAGCCATAGAACAATGATGTAGTATTGAGAAGGAAGGAAGGTGTCACAGTGTAATAGTAAGCCTACGGGTGCCCTCGTTGAAAACGGTGCATTGAAATAGTATAGAGAAAAAATCGAACTAAAGAAAACCCGCGTATGATGTAAGCGTAAGAATGATATGTTGGGAATGGGTCCAATGAATGTCGGGAATTGGGGGGAAATAGAGAACATTAATAGAGATGTATATACCAGTTGGGTATCTGACCTGATAAAACAGGGACGATGTACGAAATATATATTAAAGAGGGTGAGTGCCCTCGCAGCATCTACAAGTAAACATTGGTAAAGAAAGAAAGTGTGATAAATGACCTCCGTGAAAGACGAAGTGAATAACGAAGTAAGTACCACTGATTATTAACCAACAAAATGTAAAATGCATGCCAGAGTTAAAATATGATTGGATATATCAATAAGAGCAAGATGGCTTGTAGTGAAGAGCTGGCTATCATTTGTTGTGTGTCGAATGGCCTATTGTTTGTGAGATTGGACAATTTCGTGTGATACTGTGTTGTGGATATGACTTTTAATATCTAGGTGTTTTGGCGTAATAGCTAGTGCTGAAAGACTATCAAGTTTTTTTCGTTTCCGTAAGTGTTGGTTTCCCAGTGATAATGACAGTTACCTTGAGTGGATGAATTTTTTTCCCTATGCTATGTTTATAATATCTTAGTTTTAATGCGGCGATAGGCACTTAAACTGTAGTCTGCAATGTAACATTACTCTGCAAATAATAATAATAACTATAATATCTTCTAGCACAATAATACTAATTTTCAAAGTACATAGTGAATTTTCCACTTTGTTCATGGCCATGTTTGAGAAACCATGTGCAGTAGTGCTACGGGGTTCACACAAGGAGTCCAGGCAGGGTTGGTAATTTCCACGTTGACGGGTTCGATCAAATTGATTAATCGATCGAGCAGTGTATGCAAATACATTAGTTAGATAAAACTGAATGTATCACTAATATGTCAAACTCAAACATGCCAGTCATGATCATTTATGGAGAAGCTCGTAAAGTTTATCTTCTCGGCTAGTGTTTTTTTCTCTCACTCAAGATAAAGAGGAACAAGATTAACAGAACAGAAGTTCTTAAGAGGTGCATTCTTCTTTTAGCAATATTACTTCTCATACTGTGCTTGAATGGTCTCTTACGCAGCAAAATTCTGGCATTGGACATTAGCTCCGATGATGAACAATTATACAGCGATAGGAATTTTCTCTTCTGCCCAATTACAACCATACCAGGTATTTATGCATCCAATCTAGCTCTTAACATGAATCTATCGAAAGACGAAGTACAGGGTAAAAATGTGAAGAAGAACTTAAACTTGCACAAACTCTTATTTATGATCTTACTGTGTGGAGACGTGCATTTAAATCCCGGCCCAGTTCACAATCAGCGTAGTAATGAATTAATTCTTAAATGTCATTACCAAAATATTCAATCTGTAAACAGCAAATTATTAGATTGTGCAGTTCATTTACCAGAGTTTCTACTCTACGACTGTGTTACTTTTAGCGAAACTTGGTTAAATGAAAATATATCTAGTGCAGAAATACCTTTTCCCAGCATTTTAATATATATAGAAGTGATCGTGGAAAAGAGCAGGTAGTGTGGCAGTGTGTATTAACTCTAAGTGGCCTAGTAAAACGAGAGAAGATCTGAAAACTGACTGTGTAATTGTTTGGACTCAAGTGCGTCTTAATGCAAGCAAAAAATTACTAATTGGTTGTTTCTACCGTCCACATAAAAATAGTCCCAGGGAACTGTTAATGGCGTGCAGAGATTCAACATTAGCTGCACTTTCAGAGGGTGATGTGTTATTTTTCGGAGATTTTAATATGCACATAGCGTGGTCAAGAATAAAAACTGGGGTTCCCACAGACAGTAATGAAGCTTGGTTGATGGAAAATTTTATACATGGTCTTGGACTTTTACAACAAAATATGCACAATACTAGAGGCAATAGAATTTTGGACAATGTATTATTCACATGTGATAAATCTACTATCACTCCATCTCTAAATTGCCTTTCATCTGATCACGAGAGTTTGGATGTGAAACTATCCATTAATATTTTAAAAACAATGTTGAAAGCTCCTCCTTTCACTCCAGGGCAGCATATTCCTCTTTGGAGAAAAGCTCGTTGGAATGATATTAACCGCGCTCTTTCTCTTTTCCCATGGTGTATACTTGAAAACAACTGTAAATGAAGCGATTGATTTGTTCACGGATGTAATTCATGCTACCTGTAAAGACTTTGTATTCACAAGGAAATCTCGATCCTCTAAATAACATCCCTAGTTTGTTGCAGAAGCACGGCCTGTTTTGAAAAATAAAAAACTTGCATGGGAGCTTTGGAAGCAACATCCTAATGAACATACTTATAGCTCTTTCTCCCAGATCAGGCGCTACTCCAAGAAATTGCTTAGAGCAAAGTATCAAAATTATATTGACGAGGTAACATCTGAAATATGTACCAATCCTAAGAGATTTTGGTCTCTCATAAACTCTAGAAGGTGTCAGTAACGTGTTCCGACAGAGTTAATTTATGATTCGGCTACGGCTGCTGGTGAAAAGAGGGTACATCTATTGAATTAATACTTCTCTGACAATTTCTGTGTCCACTCTCCTCCTTTGCCGCCTCCTCAGCTTCAACTGATCTGTTCGCATTCATTGTCTGCATTAAGTACATCATCTGATGAGGTAAAATATCTGCTTTCTTCTTTACCTCTAAATCGTTCTCCCGGCTCTGATAACATTAGTCCTATTTATTTACGTAATGCTGCTGAATCATTGGCTTACCCTTTTTCTCGTCTTTTACATAGGTGTTTTGCCGAAGGTATATTTCCTTCTTCTTAGAAACAGGCTAATATTATACCCATTCTGAAATCTGGAGATAAGACCCATGTCTCTCCATACAGACCCATTTCTCTTTTATCTATTTTGTCTGTGGTGTGTGAAAGAATCATCAAAGATAGACATTATAATTATGTCTCACCTTATTTAGACTCTGCTCAACATGGCTTTCTTCCTGGTAGTTCTACTCTTACCAAAATGTCCTTATTACTCTCTGATGCTACCCAATCCCTGTTCAATAACACACAGCTTGATGTCATCTATCTAGATCTTGGTAAAGCTTTCGATAGAATTGATTGAAATCTTCTTCATAAATTAACTCACCGATTCAATATCCATGGTAACTTAATTTCATTATTGCGAGACTATCTCACTGGCCGTGAACAACGTGTTTTTCTTTCTGGATCATCTTCTAACTTTGTTCCCGTTCTCTCTGGTTTACCGCAAGACAGTGTTTTGGACCCTCTCCTTTTCCTAATATATATGGACGACCTCCCATCTTATCCCTCATCAAAAACCAAAATTCTTCTTTTTGCTGACGACTGTAAATTATTTCGAGAAATCAGATCATTACAGGATGTTGCTGATCTCCAAAATTCCATCTCTGACCTCTTGGACTGGTGTAATACGTGGAACTTGAAAATAAATCCCTCAAAATCTTCTTTCCTTACTATTTCTTTAAAGAGGAATCAAATCCCATCTGTCTATATCATTGAAGATAATCCTATTGCTAAAGTTTCTTCTCAAAAGACCTTGGAGTGGTATTTGACGCAAGACTTCTGTTTTCTGATCATGTGACTTCTATAACTAACAGTTCTATGCGCTTACTAAGTCTTCTCTATAGATGTACAGAAATTAAGGACCTTCATTCATTGAGTATGTTCTACAAAACTTTCATCTCCCCTAAAATTGAATAATGCTCCCTAATTTGGAACATGGCTAGTATTTCTAATCTACCTCATATTGATGCTGTTCTGAACTTTTTTCTTGCTATAGTCAAAAGAAGAATACCATCAGTACGTAGCTTAAGCAACCCCGACTTATTATCCTTGGTCTCCACGTTCCCTCTTCTCGTCGCAAGATGGCAGATTTGATGTACTTATACAAGATACTTAACGAGAATCTTAGAACTGGACATTTGATATCTAAATTTTACTTCCGTGTTCCCTTGCGAATAACCAGAAATAATAAACTCCTTCATTGTACCACACATAGGCTAAGTATATTGCAGCGCTCCTTATTCCACAGACTAGTAATTATGTATAATAATCTCGATTCAAGTATCGATTTTTTCGGATCTAAAAACACTTTCCACCGAACGCTAAATACAAATATCTGAGTTATTCCTCTTGTGTATTATAATCGTCATGTTATTGATATCAATTGCTGTGTTATGTGTTGTTCAAAATTTAATTTCATGTTATTTAGTTTGTAGTAATGTTATTTACTTTGTTGTAATGTTATTTAGTTTCTGTGTAAAATGGCAACTCCAGCTGTACCTGAAACTTAACAATAATAATAATATATAACGAAGGTTGAAAAACATTGCGAACTCAAAGTAACACACGCAAGTCGGAAATACAAGAAAGGAAAGTATTGTTGGTAAGGGTTGTAGATCAGTTGGCAGCTAAAGGGGTGGGTGGAAAAGGATTCCAGAAAATGCGTAAAGGACCATGAAGATAGTAGGTAAATATGAGTGATGACGAGAACTATAAAATTGTAGATCGGAGTAACATACAGTCTGGGGGCTCGAACCTAGAAACGTTGGAATGAGAAGCCATTACAGTGTCACAGAACCACAACGTACTGGTGACGCTGTAAACAACGCAAATCCCATACACCACAGGTACATTCTAGGAATATGTTATGAATATCGCCGTAAGACGATTCGAATATCTCAAGGATATTCCCAGATATTCGTAGTACATGCGTAGAATAGTCATCGAATATTGGAAATGGTGGGGATGAGTGCATAACCAAAGCAAATTCCCGGTGATATCCCAAGTATATTGTACGAACATGTGGAGCATGAATGGTCATTGGGGATATTCTCAGAATATTCCTAGAATATTCGATGAATATGCTTAAAGTATATTCTCAAAGGATATTCTACGAATATGTAGAGGATGACATTGCGTTGGGGACTTTCGCCGAATATTCCTCGATTTTTTGTGAAACCTCAATCTCGAAAAGCGGTGTATATTCCAAAACATGGACCCTAAAAGTGTATTCTCTTTTATACTAGATATTACTACACGAATATCTAGAGGAAGAAATTGCGGTGTGGAGATTCGTCCAATATTCCTCTAATCTTTGTGAAACCGCAATCTCGAATGGTCGGTGTATATTCTAAAAAGTAGACCCTCCAAGTATATTCTACGAATATGTTGAGGAGGAAGGTGCTGTGGGGTTCTCGGAGAACCTTCAAGTATGTCCTACGAATATGTAGAGGATATTCAAAGAATCTTTGTGATACCGCACTCCCGAATAATCTTTGAATATTCGAAAAGGTATATCCTAGGAATAGTTGAACAGTGTACGTATATTGTGGAGCTAAAACTGAAATCGAGGGATAGCGTGCGCTACTTGAAAGACCACTGTAATCCGGAAAAGAATACACGAGGGACAAGTGAGGCAATGGTAAAACGCTCACCTGTCATGGTAGGGGAACTCGGGTGTATCCTAGAGCGCGATATGTGCCTTTTGTTTTGTACAAACAGTAATGGTGTGTGGTGATTGCAGTGGGTACTGCGCAAATGAATACATGATCATCTGTACAGGTCAATTTAAAGTTAGCGAAAGCGTATAGGCGAAAGGTCGTATAAATAGAATCATATTAAAAAATCTATAAGGTCAACCACATAAAATGTCGTAATCACAATTAAGCGGGCATTCTATTTGGAACGTTGTGTGAGAGATACCAGGGGCACGCCACCGGAAGAGGTTGATATAGTTATACGGGGAAAACGCCGGGATAGTAATCCGAACATAGCCACCATTAATATAGTCCAGTGGAAATCATTGATGCTGAAAGGCAAACAGTAATCAATAAGGGTCCGGCTGAAGCTTAGTAACGAAGAATGAACAATTCAAATTGGTAGCGGTAGTTGAAGAATACGAAGGGTGAAACAGTCTATTATCATCGCTATGACATGGACACATTGGTGGAGCACATGTAATGGGGTTTATGTGGGCAACTAAGTATTCTGCCAGGTTCTTACCGAGGGAGGAAGGAAATGGTCAACAACCGTAAGCAAGTAACCCTACAGTGCAGGGTGAGCAATTGTAATAGAGCATACAGAGGAAAAAAGCCGTATAAAGAGTCCGTACGTTAGTGAAATACTGTTAAACAACCGTACGCGGAGAGACACGACTCGACGGATGACAACACTGGAGTGAGTAGATAATGGAAGGTAGCTGGAAAAGAGAACAAAGAGGGAGAAGACTATCGTGGGTGAACTGGAAAGAACGACAGCACAGCGGGGTTGTTGTAGAAGCACTAAACAAAGGCGGGATCGCATACCTAGGCTCGCGAAAAACAAGAGGGGGGAAGTTAAACCGTATAAAAATGCAGCATCGGAGTTGAGTAGGTCAATACAAGTATGGAAGCCAATTCACTATATTGTGTCGTTTCCATATTCAAAAGATGGAAAATTCACTTGAATAGATGGAAATCCAACTAACTATTAGTCTAATTGAAAAGATCTATACCCAAAACCCCCCGTTTTAGTGAAAACTGGTACTCTGTTTCTACCAGGAAAATCAGCTAAAAAGCTTGGTTCCTCGAACCACTTTCGTAAGACAAAATAGCTCAATACGAGTTGAATTCAGCCCTTTCGAATATAGTGTATAGCATTTTTAAAATGTTTGGAAATCATCTGCTGTTATATTTGCACCATGCGGTCATTGCAGTTTAAGCAAAATAGTCAATGATTATTAGTTTCAAAGTGGTAAATCAGAATACAAATTTGAGTATACAAAGAAGATAGAAATGTAGTAACTTGCAAAGGGTTTTTCTTGAAGTTAATGACGTGATTTCGGAAAAGGTATATAACACCTCCGAAACCACATTTCTAATTTACTAGTATCTGCTATAATTTGTAGTATTTCATTGAGAAAGTTAACTTCGGAAGTTTATTTGTGGCCCTAAGGGATCTACTTCTCAAAGCCGGGTATGACATGGAGCAAGGATAAATGTAGGTGTCGTGCAATATAAAAGCCTGAAATACGAAAATCGTGCTCTAATAAAAACACACAATATCGTAAAGGTACTTAATAATCATGCATGTACAGATAGGAACAAAAGAAACACTGTATGAAAGAGAAAATAATTGTGATCTGTTTTTTAAAAAATGTAGGGTATAAAACAGAGAGTAAAAAGTAGAGTACAAACAAAATAAAATAATGCGAAATACACGTACGTACATGGAGTATTAAGGCCGCTTTAGACGATACAATTTTTCGTACGATCACTCGTATGCAATCTCATCGGTTACATTCTTTGATCGTGTAAAGCGTGGATCGTACGATTTTTTATGCTTTCTCCGATGTGTTCTCTAAATAGAAAAGGTTCTATTTTCCAGCGGATTTTTCGTATAATCTATGACAGCGCCCCTACTGGCAATATAGCGTGCTTTCCTATTCGGCAGTTTGATTATGGATTACGAGACAAAGAGAACATATTAATGTTATTACTTGATGCTGAAATTAACATACATAATGGCATAATAAACTATTACAGGCATAAAGATATAAAACAAAGTTTTTAAGGGAAGTGTAAAAAGGTAGATGATACTGCAGTTCAGCTACTTCTGCCATAGAGGACTGGAAATACCTCAAAATGTTATGTTTTGCATTCCTATAACCATAAAATGTACTAAATACGTGAAAAATATGTTTTGAAATATGACAAAGTTTTGATGTGATCTAATAGCTACTACTTCTCCTATACATTGCGCAATGCATTTTGTTAAGGTGATTTTCTTTGTTTTTCTTGTGCGTAGAGTACCGAATCTGCGGCAGGCATGATATGTATGAAAGGAGGATTGGCGACCTCATCGCAGGCCTACGGGCCGCAACGTGATGCATCATCACATAGCCCGAGCAGCAGACCATCGCTGCTCGTATACGGCGTAGGGAATTGGCGACAACATCGTCCAGCTGGCTTTTGCTGGCTGCAATCAGCCCTCGCAGCTAAACACCTCCGCTGCTTGAAAGGAGGACCAGCACAGAGGAGTTCCATTCACATTCACTTCACTTCACTTCACCTCATTTTCATCCACCGATGATCATCATTTCATCTCCTCTTTTGCTGTGAGTTGTGCCTCCGCGCAATGACCACGGATGTGACAGGATGTACTTGCATTGACGATGGCCCCTGGGCTCAGGGGAAAGGGGGCGGAACCATTGGATAGCGCCTAGTTCTTAACAGCAGATTCTTGGATGGTCTAGCTCGTTGAGACTGGGAAGTGCGCCATTGGGGAGCTCTTCGGACCTTTGGTCTCGCCAACACTCGGGGGAGTGGGTGTCCCAAGTATCCATCAGTCGGGAGTACAAGTGATTTCGACGCCAAGTCATTGGACTTCGCCTCGATTTCCAGCTTGCTGACAAGGGTGATGAGGGTAGTACCCGGCAGCCTCGTTGGCTCCTCAGAACGAAGACGGAGAAGTGTGGGCATTTACGGCTTTCATTCATCATGGCTCCACCACATCCTAATAAGTCGCCTTCGCAGAAAGAACGAAAGAGACAGAAGAGAGAGAGCGAAGAGAACGTCACTGATGTTAGTAAGAAGGCGCATACAGCTAATGCATCAAGCAGTGACAAAGAAGAGAAAATCGAAGTAGAGGAACAGACAAGTATCGTACCGTCTATTACACGATATCTTGTGATTAAAGTAATGAGTGAAACAGAAAATCCAAGTGGTTTGAAGGGGTTATCCCCTTTCGTAATACAAAAACAACTTACTTACGTTGCAGGTGAACTTAAGCATGTTAAAAAGCTTCGCAACGGCACCTTGCTCGTAGAGACATCCAATAATAAACAGTCTACTAATCTCCTAAAGCTGAAAACCCTCGGACCATTCGCAGTTCAAGTTGAACCACACCGTCAACTGAACTTTTGCCAGGGCGTAATATCTTGTTGGGACTTGCAGGATGTCCCTGAAGAGGAGATTAAGAATGAACTGGCCAGCCAAGGTGTAGTCAACGTTAGGCGGATTAAAACACGTAAGAGTGGCGAGCTGCAACCCACGAGCTCGCTAATTTTGACGTTTGCCATGCCACAGCTTCCTAAGGACGTGAAGGCAGCCTTCTACTGCTTGCCTGTCCGTCCATATATACCCAGTCCGCTCCGCTGTTTTAAATGTCAGCACTATGGACACACCAGCACGTCGTGTAAGGCGACCTCTGCTGTTTGTGCAATTTGCGGAACCAGTAGCCATGGTGAGGATCCTTGCACATCACTGAAACCTCAGTGTGTCAATTGCAAGGGTGAACACACGGCCTGGTCGCGGGACTGTCCTATATTTCAGGAGGAAAAACGAATTCGAGAGCTGATGGTCTTAGAGAAAATTTCCGCTGGTGATGCTAAACGTCGATTACGTGATTCTCAGCGCACCCTTCCCTCTGGTGCGTTTTCACA
>JAGDQP010038369.1:0-18200 GCA_022664845.1 Lepisma saccharinum
TATAACTAATACGTTCTTACATTATATGTAAATAGAGGGAATGGAAGAATTGGAATGGGGATGCGTGAGTATTTACATTGATTTTAGGATGGTACAATTATGTCTAGAATACCTGTTTATTGGGGAAATATATGCGAAAACCTGATTATGAATTGTACAATATTTTGGTATCAATAATGCATATCTTACTCTTGTATATTATTGACGCTGTTCATACATTGTATATGTGAATTGACGAAATAAAATGAATGAATAAATTCGGGAGGTCTCGGCGAAATTTCGCGATACATACATAACCAAATTTGATGCTCACTCCGCTCACTTCATTTTTATAAAAACAATACTTTTATCGAATGTATAGGTATATTTACGTGATAGGTTGTGCAGAATTCCTTTGCATAAACTAAGGAGTTCCTGAGGGAAATTATAAACATTTAGGCTTCAGCAACATGTGTTGGAAAGCTATATACAATCGCTGTCTGTCGACAACTTTCAAATCAGAAACTACCAGGGCTACAAAGATAGTTTAAATGTCCCGCTACTGAGCTCCGACTCGCTTTTTTACAAATATGTAGAAATATATATTGTTTCCCTCTTTTCTAAGGTACCGGTTAGTATAGAGAAAATCCCATTTTTAAAAATATAGAAAATAAATGGTGTAAGGAAAGATCTATCTCACAATTTAGACAGTTTGGCTTCTTGACGTATGCTATACAGTCTTTATGGGTTCATTCTAGCAGGGTCTGATATAAATGGGAGTATCAACAAAAGTAAAAAAAACTATCAGTTAGGAGAATGCATGGGGATGAAAATTCGTAGAAGAAAATAAATGTCTGTATTTATCCGTCCTCGAATCAATTTTATATTATTATTGAAAGACACACAAAATAGTCTAGGATTGATAACCGGCTACTTATATGACTTACAATCATACTTAAAACTACAATATAAGATGTTAAAGAAAATTATCAAAATGAAATTTAATGTCAGGAGCATTCGTCTAGTATGAGACATCAACAAAAGCATTAAATATATTATTATCGACATTTATAACATAAAGCTTATAGTCTCGATCGAAACAAGAGTCTCGGTATCGTCTCGAGCCTCCAGGGATAAGTTTCAGTCTTGGTCTCGTCTCGAGCATGTCCCGATGCATAGTCTCGGTTTCGTCTCGATTCCCGGGCCTTAAGCTCGTTCTCGGTCTCGAATTCGAGACGACACCAAGATTAGTCTCTGTCTCGGTGCCATATCTAACTTGCCGTAAATATTAAAATATAACACTTCTACTAATAAATTCTTTAGTGTCACAGAAGCGATGGGGCACAAATATTAAAAACTTGCTACTGATACTTTCAAATACTATAGTGTCTTCTTAAATATTAGAATTTAACACCACTACTGTTAAATATGCAAGCGCAGGAGGGTATAAATATTTGAATTTGTATTGTAGTGGTAAGCTTTTAAATTATATCCTTTATTTTTTTTAATAAATAGTCAGCCTTCACTAATTCCGTTAACTATAGATAGATGTCACTAGCTAACGCTTCAGAAAATATGTGTAGAAAGTGATCCTGCTTCACGCTGAAGTATTGAGCATAATATGGCGGAAATTTTATTATTTCACCTTACGCTTGTAAGAAAAGCAGCCCTAAAATTATTTTCAAGTGAATAAACAGTAAAAGTTTGGCACTGGTACTCTCAAATAGTATTGCGCTTTTATGTAAAGATCTAAATAATTACTGTTCAATATTGTAGTGAACAGAAATTGAAATTTAGCAGTGCTCTTGATAAATACTTTAGCGTCGTAACTAGTAACATTTTTGAGCATTAAATGGCGGATATTTATATTGTTGCAACGTGCGCCTACAAGAAAGAGAAGCTTTGGCGTTATTTTCAAGTAAATAAACACTGGGAAAGCCCTTAGTTTGTTATAAGGAGTAATACATTTTGGAACACTTGCCTTTCCCTTGTTCATTATTCTTTATAACAATAAAAAAATTCGAAATACTATATATTTTTATTTTCGGAAATTACTTGATGAAAAGTTGAAATGCTGAAAAGTTGACTACTTGTAAATTTGAAAGAAAATGTGCTTTCCTTTTAATCTTAATTTATTTACATTGTAATTCTATTTGAATTTGGTAGTTAAAATCTACATTTATGCGAAATAGCATTACACATACATTTTAAAAGTTGTTTCATGACCTGAATTCGATACAGTACAGTCTTAGTTACGCGTGGAATCTATATTCACAGTACGTTTTCACATAGTGTGTTCACATGTATGAAGAGAGAACAGACGTGCTACCCAGGGACAAAGACAATTTCTTTCTTTCTTTTTGCATATGCTTGCGATAAAATACAGGCTTTAGTGGTTGTTGAACTAAATTATGGAAAATAGTTTAAAGGGTGGATTCTAAAGGTAGGTCACGTTTCAATTGACTAGTTGGGGACAGTATTTTTGAAAGCGGGTAGTGGTTTAGGGGGTAAAGAACAGAGTTTCTTTGAAGCGACGAGAATACTAAATTTAAATTAGTCATTTACCGTATTATTATTGTTATAAGGCTCTGGCCCGCAACTGTTATCAGAACGCTTCCCTTGCCCGACCGCTGCCTTTGCCTCGATCGCGCACGCGTTAACGTTGCGTACCCGTGGTCGTACTACTGTTACCTGAACTGTAGCCGGACTGTTGTTACCAGAACCGTTGCCGGACCGTTGTTGGACCGCTGCTACATATGATAAATACGCAATGATGTAAATTGCACACACTTGCAGTAAATTTGCATTAAACTTGCCATAGAAAGTTTGTTGCAAAGGTACTGTAAACCTGTTTACGAACATTAAGTGTGATTGGCCTGTTACTAATTTTCATCTATTTTCTTCACAAGTTTTTTAATTATTGACAATTCATGTTGTGATGAACCTGAGGGTTCTGCGTTACAGCAGTAGCTATTATAAAGTTAAATATCCCTGTTGTAATATTAATGATTCTGTGTTCTGGCACTCTACAAGTTATATTCTTAATAACAGTGATATTTTAATGAAAATATATTATTCAGAACTGAAGTCTAGTTTTGTTTGAGACTGCGCATGCGTAAAACTGGACTACTAGTAAGGTGTAGGGACCCTTGACGGTTTTGTAATTGATTTACTGTGCATGCGTGAAAGATTGACCTAATTCTATAAGAGAACAACTCTCACACGTAGCCAATTAGTTTGAGTTTGTAGTTCGTCACCGGTTTATCAAGAAAGTGCTCAGTGTATTTTGAAATCACTAATTAATATTTAAAGAAGTTAATTTTTGGAAAGAAGAAAAATTCAGTATACTTTCTTTACAGACCTATCTTACTTGAAGCAGTATTTTACTATTTTGTTGAAAATAGTATATTTTGAAAACTGAAATTCTTATTTTAAGAAAGAAAGTGTATATTTCTAAAGAAGAATAGTGATCAAACAGTATCCTGAATAACTTATTAATGTTGTAATTAAAAACTGTGATTATCTACAAGAAAATCTATTTTACTTGAAAAGAAATGTAATATACAATATTATTTTCACAGTTATTTTCAATCTATTTTGGAATTTTAAGACTGATAGAAGAAAGATGAATTTCAATGCAGAAATCACCACCGCCGACAAGATTATCCTGGTAGAAAAGGAAAATGGATTCTGTGCTGCTGATTCCACGTATAGTAAGTACTTGAATGACTTTATGACTGTTGGCGCAGGGAGTGATTCAACGAAATGTAAGTATTGTTTCTGAGTTCCTCAATCATCATTACCGTTTATTCCATTCTAACATGAACCCTGTTTTTAGTGCTTGTTTACATGTGAACGATTTAATAGATTCAGGACGTGCTGGCTTTCTCAATGCTCTTGTGAATGCTAGGCTGGCTTACCAGCATTACTGTCTGTTAACGGAACCCTGCGATGAAAGAAACGGACGAATCCTTCACCCTGATATTGTCTATCTCTTTTCATTAATTCTGGTTTCGAGGGACGATATCTATGAAGCCTATGTAACATTTAATGACCACGATAGTTTGAATATAGTTCCTCGGAATCGGAAATACTCCTTATCTTATGATCCCATTATTTCATTGGCTACATCCACAACTTCTTCCAGTACTTCTAGAACAACTTTTGCTCTAGTTAACATGGTTACTTCCGTATTGAGGCAGGACAGTCCGTCCAGAATTTGCAGTCCGTCCAATTCTTTGCAAACACAGCATTCCACTTCTTTTAATATCCTTTCTTAACTACTGTTGAGAACAAATCTATTTCTTTTTCGGATACGGACTGTCTTTTCTCTCCTGGGGTAGTCAGATTTGTGATAAGACATATGATTATTATGGAGGATGGCGAACTCAAGACCTAAAAGTGAAAATCATTTATTAAATAAAATTGCTCTGGTTAACGACGTGCTCAAAACACTGCAAATTCTGAGATAATGCAACAGGGAACAGTAGGAGATCTCTTTTAAATTATAAGTGAACGCGTGCGTGTTTTCGATGTTTTCCCAGTAAAATGTAGGGAAATCACCATACGTGTACCTCCACTCAGATATCGCCTGTCCATGTGGACAAATTGTTTGAATTTGCACAAAAACATATACTTTCCGGTGTAGATCCACAATCCTGAGTCGATTTTAGCATAGAAAGTAACAATGACGTCAATGGGAAAGACGTCTACATTCCGTGGCCAAGAGGCGTTCATTTAAATACAGAGAATTCTTCGTTCGTTTGACAATGTTCTCAACTCGAACGAAAGTTTTCTACTGGCCGATAGCGTGATCGTTAAGGCCAATATTACCGACTCCATTCGTGGAAAAGGAAAAAGGAATAATGATAAGTATTTACCCTGGGAAGAGTATTTACAAGCACACATTATTCCTGTGCCTAAATTGGGAGTTAACTCGTATGATTGTTTGCCGAGGGCCTTAGTTATGGCGGAACAGCGAGTGCTTACTCATTAAAATAAAGAACGTTATATGAAGAAACATCCTCAAAATTGGGAAAAGGAAGCTAAATCCCTATGCATGAAACACGAGCTAAGTTTTCAAGTTTTGGTGGAAATACTGATGATATCGATCGTTTTCAGGATAATTATGCTAACCAATTTCAAATTGTAGTGTATGCCTTCAAACCTGCTACTCGAGACCATGAAGTAAATTATACTGGAAATATCGAAAGTAATAAGAAAAGTGATTTTGTTTTATTATGACCAGCATTTTGACGTGATTGGGAATATTACTCCATTATTAAGAAGCCATGAGTACCGTAGTGTTTAAGCCTATGCATGATTGTAGGATTCATAAGTGTGAATATATGTGGGAGCATTATGAAGAGTACCATTTAGGTCAAGCTTTTGATAATAAGAGAGAATAACTTGTGATAGTGCTTAAGGACCTTTCCTTCTATACGTTTTCGTAAGCATAGTACTAAGGAGTAGGAAAGACCTATATGTTACTATGTAAAATTATGTTCATAATGCGGAGTAAAGATTGACAGTCGAAAGAGGAAGAAGGATAATAAAATTCATGCTTGTGGTGAATATTTTTGAGGTAACTATTTGTTCTATGTGAAAGATCATTTTTGTTTCGTGCAAAAGGTGAAAGCGAAGCATGAAACAGATTTCCTGTATTTCATACATGACCTTAAACAATGTTATTAAAGCTAAATGGAAAATGCGAGCGTGAACATCGGCCAAATCTTATTTGTACGTCTCACCACTGCTCTGAATGTAAGTTGTTTATGGAGGATGATTAAAAATGCTTTCCATGTGGTAATGAACAAGGTGAGAGAGATTTTGTGTTTTTTATATTAGAAGTTTGTGAAACACGCCCTCCGTCAAGACACAAAATTTAAAACAGTGGCAAGGTTAGTCTATAACGCGGGAAAATTCGACTCTGTTTTATTGCGCGTATTCATTGAAAAATTACAAATCGCTCCTCGAATTTTGAGCTAAGCTGCTAAAATTATACAAATAACTGTACGCAATAATATTTTTAGAAACACTTTAATTCTTTATGCCAGTAAAATTATTAATGTTAGCGGCAACTTTAGGATTTAACGAAACTTTAAAAAAGGGAGATTTCCCATACCTCTTAAACACGCTGAAAAATCAAAACTACGATGGACAATGGCCACCGTTTGAACTTTTCGATGATGAGGGAAGGTCGGAAAGAAAACGGAAGGAGTTAACGGTTTGGCATGAGAAGTGTGAAAAGAAATCTTTTAACTTACAACAGGAATTGCTCAACAACTGCAAGAAAGATGGAAAAATTCTCTGTGAGGCGGTCATTAAGTTTTCGGACATAATTGAAGAAAAGACTGAGGGGATTCAGTGTTTCCTTCAAGTAAGTACGATAGGAGCGTGTGCGATGCAATACTTTCAGTCTCTATCTTTAAAAGGAAAAAAGCATTGTTCTTATTCCTCTTTCGGCTATCGAAAACGTAATCCACAGAGTATGATCACTTCAGTGGTATATGCAATTTAAAGGAGGTGATGGTGTTTCTATTAATACAGCCGAAAACGGAGATGAAGTCCCATCTTGCCGATTCAAAGTGGAGGTATATGATGAGAAACATCGTACTGCCTTAGAGTTCTATGGGTGCCGATTTCACGGTCATTCACGCATTAAGCAGGGTCTTCAAGTCCCTCTTAATGATATGGATGGCGAAATATAGATGACAGACATAATGCTACTATGAAGAGAAAGCAGTTTATGAAGGATTATTCAATTAGGGGTCAAAATATCATAGAATATAACAAAATTTCCGGTCGGGTATTATGAATCAATACATTCGATTTTAGATACTATACGTATGACTTTACGTAAACAAATGGAAAAAGAATGGGAAAATAAAATGTACATGTATTTTACGAAAGTAGTATTCTTAATGGAAATTTTCATGATGTGGAAATGATTAGTGTTGATCGGATGATTAATGATGCAATAGAAGATAATCCGATTATTATTCAGTATGAACCAAATAGAGTTAAAGTTTATATTTCACATAAGCGAATACTTAAACATATCTTTTCGCAATGACTCCTGGTTTACAAAAGGATTTTAGGATTCAGTAATAATTCCAAAATGAATACACGCCTAGTTCAATTTTATCCCGTGAATCCGAAAAAGAATCCAAGGTTTCTAAATGTTCCAGCACCTTTTCACACAAACCTTCATTATAATAATATTCCTTCGGAAATTAATGTTTGTATTGATATTGTAAAAGATGAACCAACCCCTTTATGGAAAAGTAATTCGAAAAATTGGAGTTCAGGTTTATCATTATGGGAAAATTAAATCTTTTACATTTGAACGTCCGCAATATATTAAAGTAGAAAAATAATATTTTGATACTGTTCAAGTAGGCATAAAGTTTAAGCATGGGAAAATTTTACTATTTCAACTCGGAACGTCGAGCGTGACTACGTTTTAAAAGAATATGATTTCAGAAAGTACTGGTAGTTTTTACATTACACCTTCTTCCAAAGGAAGCATTCAAACTTATTCTAATAACAATCCATTTTTTAATATTCAAAATAATCAAATTCGCTTAAATAATTCATGGATGGTAGGTTTAAGTGAAATTCATATTCTATTAACTTGTGATAATGTAATTAGCTGTCAAATATAGTATGGTATAATGATTAAAAACATAAAATAACACCCGGATATTATTATATAGTTCAATAATTAGATGAAATGAATAACATTAATTTAATTTTAAAATTTGAATATTCAAATACTGTGACCGTAAAAGTTGATCAGGGTATAAAATTTTTACGATTATCAAAGATATTAGATTTACAATCAGGATACGAAGCTAATAATATTTTAAATGACAACTGAACTACTAAACAACCGTGTTTTTATTGGATATCCACACCAAGTATTTGTGCATACAACCTGTTTGTAGGTGATACTTAGACACCTCATTTACAAATTGTAAGTTTGACTGATCACGGTAAAGTACAGACTTCAACATTTCAAAATGTACATTATTTTCCGCTAGGAAAACTATCCTTTGAAACTATGGAAATACTACTAAAGGACTACGTAGGGTGAAATTTACCATTTTCATTCGGGACACTTCACTTTAAGCGCTCATCATCAAAATGAAAACTCAGTTTTACATAGAGGCATAGGTAAAACATCCCATACCTTACAGGAACTGTTTATCAACGGAGCCATGGAATTGCAGGTTTATTCAGAGGACTACTTCGATTTGCTATGTCATTCATTAAAGAAGGTGCAAAATCAGTAGAGCGGTAAGCTTTACAAAGAGGAATTCCAGTTGAAGCGTTATGCTCGAAAACCGTTCCGTTAAAGAATCTTTGAAAGCACGAGTAAGCGAAACTGGTTCTTCTTTAAGAAGTAAAGCAAGTTAATCAATTGCTTACTGGAAGCGGTAGGAGAAGGGCACGTAAACCTAAGGCACCTTACGCACTGGACCATATACATTAAAAGAACACGTGTATCTAAAAAGAAGGGTAGAGATATTCTTAGTTAAACATATCCTCTCTCACACCTAAAGTGCAGAATGCTGTACAAATGAATTCGATATAGTGTCTGTCCCTGAGACAAACTGCTATTGAATCATCTGGTATGGTAGAATATTGACCAATTCCTTCACATTCTTCTGAGCGACCCATAAAATTTCTTGTACCTAGAGATACCGCTGAATATATTCATCACGCGCTTATTCATTTTTATGTAAAGTATAAAGTATTAAGGAGGAATCAAGATAATTTACAAGTAGCAGCAACAGGACCATCAGTCGTGGCACATAATGTAGTACCGGTGAATAATTTTTTACACGCACTTTTTAGTCAAGTAGATGTTTCTTTAAATGATAGAATTGTTTCATCTTCTAACCGTACACATATCCGTTCCGAGCCTATTATGAAACTTAATTATTCTGAAGATGCAGGAATAACTAATTTAATCACTGCATTATGGTATAAGGATACTGTAGGACATTTTAATACTTTCAATGAAAATAATGCTGGTTATTATAAACAAAAATCTTATTGCTGGAAGCGCTTGCATTGACATGTATGGTCGATTTCATACAGATATTTCAGAATTAAATCGATTTTTTCCAAATAAAATTAATCTGCGTATAAAATTAAATCGTAGTAAAAATTCATTTTGTTTAATTGAAGCTTAAAATTCAACATTTAAAGTTAAACTAGATGTTACTCTTTATGTTCATTGAATTAATATTTCTGACGAATAAGCTTTACAATTAAACAGTTTTATGAGTCATAATACTGCAAAATTACTACTAGAGTTGAAACAAGAGTACATAATATTCCTGCTGATGTTACATCATATAATCTTGATAATATATTTCTTTAAATGTACCTAAGGGTCTCGCTATAGTTTTTTTTACAAACAATGAATTCAATGGAAAATATCATGAGAATCCATTAACTTTAAAACTTTTAGTATTAACAAGTTTCACGTAAAAGTTGGTTCCCAATTTTCCCTCGCACTCCGCTAACTCCAGATTATGCAAATCACCTATACGTTCGAAGTTATCACACACTGTTTTCGGGAACTGGTATATTTCATGGTTCACACGGTCACATTCTGATTAACCGCATGGATATACGCTTCATGCTTTTATTCTTTCTCCTGCTAATACTTTAGATGATTCTTCATGGGATGTTATAAAGGTTTCTCAAAACATTTCAAAATAGGGTTCATTCAAGCACCAGCACATTCCTTTTCATGTCTAATTTACGCTCAATCTGAATCGCTTATATAAATCGATAAAGATCGAGATGTATATACCGATCATACCAAGTAAAATTTAGTTTAATTTGAGATCAACCATGAGGATAGTTGTACACTTTCCAGCGTTCGATGATAATGAGGAAAATAATTACAACGTGAAAGAATTAGCTATAGTTCATATAGATACAAACAGTTTTCTATCATGGATATTTAAACCTCCCTTTCCATTATCAAAAATTATTCCTAGTTTAAGATATGCAAATGATTATCTAAGCCAGCATGTATTAGGTTTAGAATGGATAGATGGTGAAGTTGAATATGGAGAATTTAAGAACATACTTGCAAGCTATACCTCGCACAGTGTTAATGTTTATACACACGTGAAAGCAAGACAGCTTTTTCGTGAGTCCCTTCTACAAAGAAAAGTGATTAATTTAGAAGATATTCAGCGTTCAAAACATAATGCTTTAGCATTTCTATCGCAAAATTGTGCTCATCATATTCATCAGTTTACAAATTTACGTTGTGCCTTAAAAGAAGCTTCAGTATATGGCAAATATTTATTATTATTTACGTACTTTATCCTACCTGAAAACAGAAGAGTGTATAAACCAATGCCAATTAGTGAAAGTGATTTCGATGTGGAATAATCAGTTCTTATCAATTATCCTTTAGGACTGTGCAATTGCAAAAGCGCTTACTGGAATATATTTAGTGGACACTTTAAATAAACGAATTCAATATCCGGTGGCACTGATAATTAATCAAATTGCGTCAAGTTTACCTGAGACTCAGTGTACTCCTATTTATGTTGACAAAAATAAAGGAGGTCAATACCTTGCTAGTTTCGGCAAAACTACAAAACAAATTGTGAAATTTTTTTAAACGAAATTGCAAATTATATCGTGTAAATAAAATTCAAATTCAAAATGAAAAAATATATTCATTGCGGATTATTCTGTATAGATTTATTTATTTCAGTGTGCGAAGAAAAAATTTAATTTTTTATTTTTCACACTAAGAATTTTTGAAAGAATGATGAAAGGGTCATTCTACCGAAATATTTACCAGAAATTGGTTGCACAACCATTTTTGAAAATTGCGATAATTTGCACACGTATTGGTACATGTTTCGTAAACACAATGGTAAGATTAGAAATATCGGAATCCATTCCATTTGGAAACGACCGTCATATTTCCAACATGACGGGGCAAATCGTGAGAAAATCAGAATGCGCGCGAAACGCTATATCTACAGATATGCGACAAACACCATTAGAAAGGTAATGGAATGATCATTAGCGCAGTGCTAATAACTTTTTACCATCTCGTATCTAAGTACCTGAAAAATACCACAAATTCATGAGTGAGCATCTGCCAAATTACCATTTTTAGCCCTGAAAATTGCGGGAAGGAGTTGAGCCAAAAATGTCCTATATGGACTTTGTATTTGCCTCCACACAATGTAAAGCTGGACGAAACAGGAGATCGTAGAAATGAATAGTGATGATTGTATAAGGCATCAAATATGGCCACATACGGAATTTTGAAAATGTTTGCACTTGAATATCTCTGGTGGGGAAGTTCAAGAATTCTGAAACTTCAGCTACATTACCTTTAGTTCTTATTGTACTTATAGTATAAAAGTGGAGTTTTAGAGTTTGCGGGTATACGAACTGCAATGTTGGAAATTTGGGTAGAAAACGACGTCAAAGTATAGGGCAATGACATATATTTTGTGCACGTTCAACACAATAATACACGTGAAACTGGAACAAAATATGACGAACTGAAAAATACCACGCTATAAACGAACATGAACATTAAGTCCTAACAAGCACGTGTGATAGTCTTAAGAACGTGCAAGTCATTCCAAGTCTGCACATGGTACCATATTCCATGCACTTGTAAAGTAGCACTATTAGGCCAGTTCGAACACGCCTACCACTGAAACCAGCTCGTAACAACAACTCAGTTCAGCCCTGTGTTCTGTAACGAGCAGTTGTGTGTTGATCAAGTCTCTTAGGTCAAAACTAAGTGCTCTGTCGGACACTGTGTTCAAGAGGACTGTCATAAGAATGAATATGGCAAAGTGAGTAGACGTTTATCTCCAATGTGTGAATTAGGTGAGACTAATCAACAGCCTTTACAATTAACGGTAGGAAAAAAGATCCAAACTGTGGGTACGTATCACGAAAAAGTTTCTTGTCAAATATCATAATCTTTTTTGGACAAGTGTGTTACTATTCTTTTTAATACCACAAAGGTCGGAAGAAAATCGAATCGGTGCAACTTATCTCTGGGAGGTCTCTTTGTCCAACGTGCTACAAAGCAATATTTGTGCAGATTTAGAAAATACTGAACTAGGAAGTGACCTGCAGAATCTAACCTGGAAGAAACGTCGCTAAGGGATAGAAGCATTTGATTCCTGTGAGATTTTTTTCACAGAAGTCATACAAATATTGAACGGTCAGAATCTGGTTTGTGTATGCTCTTTGGAGACTGACTTGACGCTTCTCGTTTGGTTGTACCACCTACACCGTCGCACGGGCTTTTGCCGTCAGCAGACGAAAAGAAATTCTATTCGTCAGAGACCAAAGATTCGTGATGACACAGTTTTAGTAGATTACCTTTGTTTTTGTACTAGACAGCTTTGACATCACTACAATATATCAATTTTTTGACAGAAGGCAAAACCTTCTTCAGATGGTTCGTGATGTAATCTAAAATGTATATACAGCAATAGTGTCGAAATATAAATGATCACTTACATACTGTGACTGAATAATGGACATATGCAAGAGGATGTAAAGTGGCTTGAGAATTTACTTAATTAAAACTTTGTATCCCATCTTGAATTAAGAAGTGTAATTTTCCGCAAAATTAGCAATAATGGAATCAGTATTATCGAGGTTGACTTTACATTCCTTTCAATATGGAGACTGTGCTTTTGATATATAGTGATGCTGTTTGAAGGCTAACAATTTCTGTATGAGATTTCAATGAATTCACTGGAACTCAAAACAATGGTTGTTAAGACGGATGTGTTTGTGAGACCTAATATCCAACACACAACTTTTCGTTACAGAACACAGGGCTGAACTGAGTTGTTGCTGAGAGATGGTTTCAGTGGTAGGCGTGTTCGAACTTGTCTGATAGTGCTGCTTCATAGAAGTGCATGCAATATGGTACCATGTTGACTTGGAATGACTTGCACGTTCTTAAGACTATCACACGTGCTTGTTAGGACTTCTTTCTGTTCATGTTAATTTGTAGCATGGCATTTTTCTGATATAGTTATATTTCGTTCCATTTTCACGTTTATTATTGTATTGTGCATTGTACAAAATATATGCCATTGACCTATACTATGACATCATTTTCTACCCAAATATCCAACATTGCAGTTCGTATACCTGCAAACTCAAACTCCACTTTTATAAGTACTATATGAACTAAAGGTAATTTAGCGAAAGTTTCAGGATTCTCGCACTGCCCCCGATAGGTATTCAAGTGCAAATATTGACAAAATTCTATATGTGCCCATATTTGATGCCTTATACAATCATCACTATTCATTTCTACGATCTCCTGTTTCGTCCAGCTTTACATTGTGAGGAGACAAATACAAAGTCCATATAGGACATTTTTGGCTCAACTCCTTCCCACAATTTTCAAGGCTTAAAAATGGTAATTTGGCAGACATTCACTCATGAAATCGTGACATTATTTCAGGCACTTAGAATTGAGATGGTAAAAAGTTATTAGCACTGCATTACATATCACTTCATTAACTTTCCAATGGGGTTTGTCTCAGATTTGTAGCACCTATCATTTCTGAGATATTGCATTTCGCGCGCATCCTGATTTTCTGATTATTTGTACCACGCAATTTTGGAAATGTGGCCGCTGTTTCCATACGGAATGGAATTCGATATTTCTAATCATACCATAGTGTTTACGAAACAATAATGCATGATGGTAGAAGTGTTTACTGCGATAGTTAGATCACAACTAAGGCAAACAATATATGTGCAAATTATCAGAATTTTAAAAAATGGTCGTGCAACCACCATCGTGTGATTTTCGGTGGAATGACCCGAGATTGTAAAGTCAATTGTAAAAACTATTATAAAACAAAAAGAAACATGAATAAAGTTTTAATATAAACTAAAACCAAATCTTTTATTTAATAAATCCTTGAAAGAAAACGTGGTATAGAGTAAAGAAATAAATTTACTTTCCTAGTTCTAAGAAAAAGTATTCTACAAAATGAAAGTATTCTACTTAAGTTCAATGGTAAGTATCTTTTCACAATTACTTATATGACACATTGAGAGTTTTAAAATTGTGTACCACAAACATTCACTCTCGGTCACTGTTCGGTTCACCATTAATGTTTTTCTCTATCAGTTTATTTTTCACTTCATTCAGTTTCTGTAACAGTAAATTTCGAAGCAAATATTCAAATATTTCAACACTATAAAAGCCTGGATGGTTTAACAAATACACATTATAATTATGATAAAAATTCACAGGATCCATGATCACTTTATATGTTCTTTTCCTCAGTGCATTGTCTTCATCTGCCGAACGTGTAAGGCACCGATGTCTCAATCAATTACGCACGTTATAAAATCTTCCACCACAAATTAAAGGAGTTTTCTGAAATTCCCGGATTTCAATGCCTCCCATTATATAGTCATCGTCAATATTAAATTTCGCACAATTACACGACACTTGTCTATGTTGCAAAACACTATCACTGCGAGTAGCTTAACTATCTGAAGAAAACTCGACTTCAAGGCTTGAAGAAGATCCGACAAAGGAAGCTGCATTCTACAGTAAAGGTCCATCACCTTCATTCAGACTTGAATTCTCGTAATAATGCATCATGGTAGAAGTGTTCACTGCGATAGCTAGATCACAACCAAGGGAAACAATTTATAGTAAGCCTATGACCTCCTTTACAAAATGTTCACGAAATCCATTTTACTTTCTATCAAAGTTCTAGAAAGTTCATGTTCTAGAATGTTCCACGACAAAAAGAAAAAGCCAACCTACTTCCCAGCAATGTTCCACGCAAAGTATAAAAATATGAGGAACAGAAATAAATGGAGGTTAACAACCAGACAGAAACTTCTAGCAAAACCGTTACTTTAATTACGGTCAACGAACAATCTAAGGTGTGAGAGAAAACAAATATAACTACCTGGAAATAGCATAAAAACTGCGCATGCGCAGACGTGACGCCGAGCATGAAAATGCAAAACACACAAGAAACAGTTCAACAAGTAAACTTCTCTAGCACGGTCATGCGAAAAGTGTGCTCCCGCCCAACAAATATAAAATTAAAATACGTCATCACCTAAAGAAAATTTCACGAGCATCCAAGAATGTGCGACAGAAAAAATGGTTACATCAGTAAAAAAAACTAAAACAGTCAGCGACCTGTCACTAACCTTAAACGCCCATCTTATTTCCTGAATATAAATATACAAGAAATAAATGTAGGTTACGTCAGCATAGAAAGATCTGGAACGGTCAATGACATGTCACTAGATTTAAACATCATCATACCGTTAGCTGAAAAGGAGGCCACTGAGCTAAAAACTAGGTCACGTACCGTTGTGAGCTAAAAACAGAAAACAACAAATCATCGTTCAATTTCTACTGCAGGGAGGTAGCATATGCGGCTGAAGATTTAATACATAAACTGCGCGTCTCGCAGGACAGTTGCTTTGCAACTGGCCAAAGTGTATTTGCAAACACATTCTGCACCGTATTCCTGGTTGCGTTCTCAGAACATTTTTCTAGTTTAACTTCAGAAATTGAAAGAAAATATACGTTAGAAACTACAAAGTTGAAGAAATAGTTTTTTAACTTTTGAAAAATTATTTTTCTGGTATTTGCTTTTGCCTTAAAATGTATTCCCAGAACAAAAATTAAAAGTTCTATGATACGAATATTTACGTGTTTAAAATGAGTTCCTCGCAATAAGCATATTCCAGGATTATTGCATTTTAAAATCCTAATATTCCAGGAGTATTCCAGAGTCATTAGAAATATGCCGGGACATTCCCCAGGATTAGGATACTTAATATTAGGAAGAAAAAATAAGAGAATATAACTAATATATTCCCATAGAATAAAAATACCCATGAACATTAAATTCATGTTGCACTGTAAAATCTCGTATTTCAACGCTGTAAGGATAAAAAGTTTACTAGTTGCAAAAAGTTAAAATGTAATTGGAAAATTAACAATATTCCTGAAATCTTCCCAAGGCGGACATTGACATATAAAATGTTTACTTTATGTATTGGTTAGAAAATAACAGGAATAATACAAGTATGAATAAGTTTGGTATATAGCAGGAATATACTATACCTCTCTTCCTATTTGGGAGAACCTACATTTAATGTGTAATCTGTCAGAGTAATTATTCAGTTATTAACCTTTTATTTAATGGTAAAATGGGGGCTGTGGGGTCTAAAATTACTCGCATGTCTAAGGGATGATATTACTGTACGTAAAGCCACCCAAAAAGGTATTTAACGAACATAACGTTTAGTGATTTTGTTCTTCATTTACCCTATATGGGCCAGATACTCATCTATGTCTAAGCTGTGATATGTCTAAGAGACTACAGGTGACAGGTTCAAGCTACGGGTGCCTACCTAGTCCGTACATATGAGTTTTAAAAAAAACGACAACTAATTGCTTGTTCCCGTAATGCTTTTATCCGTGAGTATATTAACTTTCTGGACATTGAATGTAGGGGTCAGAACTTATATTGAAATAAGTAGTGTTACCCTGCTCTCGCACTCCATGATTTAATTACGCATTAATTAAACACTTGGTTATTGCATGAGACTCTGACTGTAACAGCGCAAATGTACTCCGTGGATTGACAGGTTACTAATTGAGACACTCCCCCTTGAATGAAACTAGAAAACAAGTTGAGACATGAGTTTCTTGAATTATACTCTATAGAGGACCCACAAACGTACTCCATGATTTAATTACGCATTAATTAAACACCTGGTTATTGCATGAGACTCTCGCTGTTACCTGACAAATGTACTCCCCCTGAAGGCTTTTTCCTTGTTGGACGTAGAGAAAGAAAACACATAAAGATTAATTAGTTTTGAAAAAAGAGGATTACCTTTTTTTCCCTATGATCCTTTCTTTACCAGACAACACAAGAAGATATAATGAAGTCATCGCCTAAAGCCCAACGCCAATTTAGTTGAAGAAAAGAAGCAGAAAGGGTAGAGTTGAATATTTTTTTGAAAACGAAATAAAAAATGAAATTATTATTGTCGACAATTGATATGAATGCAAAAAAAACTTCAAATACCTTTCAACATAACACACAAATAAAAATATTTAGTAATTACATTAGTTTGATTAACAATTAACTAACTGGCATGAATTTAACTGTTTTGCTGACTTGTGTTGAAAGAAAAGAATGGCACTGCGGCAGATCCAATGTTTAAAGTTTAACGTGCGCCAAGTGTTATATTTTGTTACCTTGCGGCAGATCCAATGTCTAAAGTTTAACTTGGTCCAAGTGTCAGATTTTGTTACCTTGCGGCAGATCCAATGTTTAAAGTTTAAGTTGCAACAAGTGTTAGATTTTGTTACCTTGCGGCAGATCCAATGTTTAAAGTTTAACTTGCTGCAACTGTTAGATTTTTTTACCTTGCGGCAGATCCAATGTTTAAAGTTTAACTTGGTCCAAGTGTCAGATTATGTTACCTTGCGGCAGATCCAATGTTTAAAGTTTAAACTTAAGGTTGTTCCGGTATAGTGGTGATGGTTACAGAAGATTATACTTGGACTGGTCTTGAAACATTTGATTAATGCTGACTGATAAACACATATGTGAAGACTTTAGTTGTTTGTTTTAGGAATAATGATGATGTCAGAATGTTGCCTTAAGACATAATTATATATTGAACTAACACACATTTGGAAGTTTACTAAGGCGTTTGTTGTATTTTATTGAAACTAATGTGTAATATACTGGGTTTTGAAGCTAGGAAAGCGCTGGTAAATTGCACAAGTGTTGAATATAAGTTGGTATTAACATATACAGGAACTGACACAGAAAGAAGAACCTATTGTACTGAATAAGATGTAATTTGACTATATTTGCATAGAAAAGCTCCCGAAAGCGCTGGAAAATTACACAAATATTGAATATAAGTACGTATTGAGATATACAAAAACAGACAGAGAAACAAGAACCTATTGTACTAATTAAAATGTAATTTGATTAAATTTGCATAGAAAAGCTCCCGAAAGCGTTGGTAAATTACAGAAAGATAGCATACATGAGCAAAATCATTTAATATCGTTGAGATATACAGAAAATGAGATAAAAGAACATGTGATATTACTGAATAAAATACAATTTGACTAAACTCGAACTGAAAAC
>JAGDQP010038370.1:0-18199 GCA_022664845.1 Lepisma saccharinum
AAAAATCAATTAAATCCGACAAGTATAACCAGAGATATGAACAATTGTTTGAAAATTTATGCAGTACGAGTTAGCATTATAGAGGCACTAATGCGTGTAGAAGCTACATGATGATTTGGTATATAACAGGGGCACCAGATGAAACTTTAAGCATTTGTACACTGGCACGTACACTGTAAAAAGTGGAAACACGAAATGGATGAAAGTTACTCTTCTTTATGGAGTAATAAAAGTCGAAAATTAGCGTTTTGTTGTATTTACTCTTAAATGTGGATATAGTGTAAGCCTTTTAGTGGAAAGATTGGTAAAATTAACTCCATTTTAAAGTTAAACACTTTCTTTGTAATAGCTTAACGTGAACTGCAACTGGGTTGAAACTGGCCAAAGTGATTTGTCCGTGAACGTTCAACTTATTTTACGCTTAAAACTTGGTCATTTTCTAATCGAAGTGTAAGCTGAACAGGCAATTTTGAGGTTACGTACTTTTGTGGATGAAGTTTAAGCCTTAGTTGGATATTCTATAATCCAGTAACAGGAGTAACGTTACTTGCTTGTCACTGAACGCCCCGCCACTTTGAGTGTTTATATTGCCTTTACACTGTGAACAGTAAACAGTTTACTGGTGGACCAAGAACAGCAACGACTGCATTGACGGAAAGAGAAATTAAGTTAGGAATAACTCTTTACACTGTAGCAAACGTATCTCTCCTTTTTTTACGAGACATTCCTCGTAGTAAAATCAAAACTTGTTAATGATTAACCTCCTTCGCAGTAAAATCCTAGCTATAGATATCACTCGGAAAGCCCGAAACACAAACTGCCTTCGTAGCTAAGTGGCCAGAGCGTCCGACCAGTATGCGTGAGGACCCTGGATCAAAACCCGACCACTTCAACTTTTTTTTTTTCATTTTTAATTTTAAAGGAAAATTACTTTTTATCCTTTTCTACTTTAAAACAATGCTCTGCTTGAATGAAATACGTGGGAACAGTCATATACTTGTGTATATATACACGCATTTTGAAATTTTACAGAAAGTAAAACGTTCAACCGAAAACTGGCTGAATGTAGGGTAATCCAGAAAGTGGAGGCAGCTCAGCTGCCTCCATTTTTTGGATGAACGTTGTGTCTTCTATTTTTAGTGTATAGAGCACTTGTACCCTGGCACGTATAGAGCACGAAAATACGTGAAATATATTCCAGAAATGTAGCTATCCAAGATGGCGGCTATTCAAAATGGTGGCTATCGCCAATTTTCAATGGTACATATATCCGCATCGCATATCTCGTCTGTAAGTTATCCGATTTCGATGGTTCCTTTTTAAAATGAAAGATAATTTCTTCGAGTTCAGTGAGTTCATCTTCATAAATCTAATTTTTTTTTTCAGTTAAATATAAAAATGTGAATTTTAACCGAAATCATTTTTATTAAATTTTTGACTGAGGCAGATTTTAGGTTTAGGCGAAAATTTATTTTCAAAAAAGAAGGAAAAATAAATATTTTCTTATTTACATTTGCATAATATTTTCTAAAAAATTTTAGAACACTACTATTTTAGATAAATAAATGCTTTTGCAAAATATACTGCTTTTATTTGAAGAGCAATAATACGCTAATTAATAATCTGAACCAGAGCAATTACTGTGTATTTCTGTAACAACTGCAACACAGGATGTCAAGTACAATAGTTTCTGGTGCAAATGCTCCTGCAATCAAATTTATGCATAACTTTCCTTCGCTGTCCTTTCTCTATTCATACTCTTCACCCTCTGGTATACTTAAGAGTATTTTCCATGTCTTCGTATCTAAATCCCTATCTGGAAATTTGCGCGTTCCAATGTATCCTTGCATGATGGTAGTTAGCAGCAATCGACTTCACCCGCCTTTGGATGTAAATAATTTCATCGCAGCTCATTGGCACTTCCAATTTAAATTTTCTTGGAATACATGTCACAAGTAAATTTCCAAGTGTCTTGAATAACTCATCTGGAACAGTTCATTCGATTCCTATGCTTCTAAATGTTGTGACATTATTTTGTACTGTTCCAGTAAACCTTTTAATCTTTCTTTGTCCTACAAATGCATTTACACTGTCACAGCCTGACCTGAATGGAATCTTATTACAGCTGATGCCACTTCTTAATAAATTTCTGAGGCACTTTCGTCAATATAAAGTACTTTCAGTTAGTTTCTAACGCCTATCACAATGCATTTACTTGCTTTAACCTGTTTGTACAGTACAACAGAAAACCAAACTTTTTATTAGTAGTGATTTCTAAGGTCCAGATTATCGGATATTATTGCCCTTTTGCTCAAATAAAAATATATATTAAAAGAAGCGTCTTTTGAATTTAATTTTAAGACCTTTAGGCAACTTTCGGTCAGACAGGATGGATGATGAGATGAATTGGTGGAATAAAGAAACTGGGAGAAGCCCGAGAAAAGCCACGCATACGGTGTTAATCCACCACAAAGTCCAATTTATTTATCTAAAAAATATCGTTTCCTAATAAGACTTTAAATAAGAAAATAATAAAGATTTTTTGTTATTTTTTAATTTCACTTAGTAATCCAAAACTAAATATACTTAAGTAAATATTAAATAAAATAATTTAAGTTAAAATGCACATTTTTAAATTTAACAAAAAATCTCCATTATATTTATGAAAATATTACTCTTAATAAAAATTGAAGGCAAAGAAATGAACTTTCATTTTAAAAAAGGGGCCATCGAAATCTCGTAACATTGAGAATTGGCGATAACCACCATTTTGAATAACTACCGTTTTGTGATGTCTATAACTAATATTCGTGCTCTTCATAGACAAGTGTTCAAGAGCTGAAAGTTTCATTTGTTCCCTGCATTTTATACCAAATCATCATGTAGCTTCTACACGCATTAGTGCCTCCGTAATGTTACCTCGCATTGCAGAATTTTTCAAGCAATTGTCCATATCTCTGGTTATACTTGTCGGATTTAATTGATCTTTTTTTTTAATTAAAGCCTAAGTTACACGCTATATTTTGTGTAAGGACATAGGTTTATCTAAAACCAGTCGTATCAAAGTTAAATATTAAATAAGAAAATATTTTAGGCTAAAATGAAACTTTTTTACATTTAACTGAAAAAATATTAGAATTACGAAAATATTGCTAATAAACATAAATGTATCCAATAGAAATATCTTTAATTTAAAAAAAGAATGATCGAAATCGGATAACTCGTAGCCGAGATATGTTGATTTTAATAAATAGCGTCGGCTGCCATTTTGAATGGCCGCCATCTTGGATAGCTGCCTTTTTGGAATGTCTATCACGTATTTTCGTGCTCTATACATGTCAGTGTACAAGTGCTGGAAGTTTCATCTGGTCCCCCATTTTATACCAAATCATCGTTTTTTGGCTTCTGGCACAAGGACTAAAGGGGGTTCAAGGTTTACTTACCTTTACTGATCTTCCATATGTTAGAGATAGGACTAGTACTCAATTTCGCTTACAAGTGTGTGTGTGTGTGGGAGCGGGATCTAAAGCGAGCAAAAATGTACTTGAACGACCCCTTATTACAGCAACGAGACTAACGAGTAATGAAATAATGCGCTGTATTACGATTAATCATAGATAAAATATTTAAGTAAACATCAAATGACAAAGAAATTAGATAAGACACTTCCAACGACCTTTCTAAAATTTAAACAGACAGAAATCGTGCATGTCAATCAGGGGGGAAATTTTGAATTAAATGTACACTTAGGTTCAAAAATTGACCAATGGACACACTTTCTAAGTTCGATATGTAGCACAGCATAACAAAATCAAATCTCTATTCAATAGATTTAAAATAAATATTCCATGCATTGTGCTTTCCACGTGTACACTATATTACCTCAATATTGGCATATTGTAGATCTTTATGACGTTGGAAAGTTTTCCATCGGCCAGTTTATATGAACCTGAGATTAAATATACTTCATATCAGCTCATAAGTAATGTCATATTTTTGCATTGTGAGGAAAAGAACGATAACTTACCTGAACAATACCGTTAGGGCACTTTCACATACGCGTGAGAGCGGGGCGTGAGTGAGTTCTCTCTCGCTTGCCTCGCTCCCGCTGATCCTTTCACATCAACGCGAGCATTGCCTGCGCGGGAAATCTCTGCGAACAGGGTTGCTGTGTAACCAGTAATTGACGGTAGATGAGTGGTTAAGCTCGTAGTCTTGTAATCTAGGTGTCCCATGTTCGATTCCCGGTGGGTACACAAGTGGTTCGGATCCCACGTTAAACTGTAGGTCCCGTCCTCAGGACGTCATCATCATCCCATGGAAGTCAATGACAAACCACCATAGGTCCACCTTGTCTAGGGATCTTCGGGTCAAAGGCCTGCCTTCGGGCAGAGCACCTATCATCATCATTAATACAGTATCGAGTAAATAAATTGTATAACAGAAAATGAGTAAAGGAAATGTACTCCGTCTTCAAACTGATTTGACGAAACACAGTTCCGATGCGTCCGGCCTACTTTAGTTTATTAGACTGTATAATGTTTTCTGCTTGTACAAAAATTCGGAACAAATAGTTGTTTATTAATTCCGTAGATATATATGAGAAACGGGAATATGATTCACTTTCAAATTTTCGACGTGAAATTACTACAATTTCTTGAAAAATTTATATCAGTAATTATTCTTTTAAAAGACAATACATCTTCATAACAAAGAAATAACATCTTGTTTACAACTCTATGAGCATTCATATCAACATTATGATCCAACAAGAAGATTAGCTTTTAATGAAATAATTCTAGCTACCGGCCTGTTGTAATTGATGAAAATGCAGTCTATCTTTGTTGTGTTTCCTGACAACACTGTTCTCTCTTTCGCTCGCTCTCGCCTCGCACTCGGGCTGATGTGAAACAGCTCATTTACTTCAATGTCTTGCTTGGCTTTAAGCGGGCAGCTATCGCGAAAGCCTTGCCGCATTTCTAGCAAGGAAACGCGAGTTTTTTTTCGTCCGCAGCAAGAGAAACCCACTCTCGTCTCGCGCTCGCGCTTATGTTGAAAGCCCAATTGCTCGCAATGTATTTCTAAACTACGCGAGAGTTGTCCGGATGTCCGCTCCGTTCTCGCCCCGCTCTGGCGCGTATGTGAAAGCACCCTAAGTCAGGGAAGTAGTTTCCAACACTACCACCTGTCAACCAGATGTTGAATCCCTCGCTGAAAAAAAGTCGCCGGTTTTGGAGGAAAGAACTGGGTCATCGCTCGTCGCACGTCATCCCGGAATGATGGTTTTGCAGACTGAGAAAAAGATAGTAGTCTGTTGGTGGAAGATCTGGTGAAAACGCCGGGTGGGGGAGGTTCTACCAGCCACATACCTCGATCTTATGTTAGCACAGGTCCTTCTTGCCGTGTGTGTGCGCGCGTTATCACCATGGATGAGCACACCGTTGCGATTAACTAGAGCAGGACTTTTAGTCCGTAGGCGTTCAAGTTCCTGATAGGAGGCACTTGCATTGATGGTCTGATTACGGGACAAGAGCTCAAAATGGATTATCCCACGCATATCCCACCAAACACTGAAATCACTTTGTAGGGGTGGAGATTCTGTTTTGACACAGTTCCTGCGCCCCTTTAGGTACCCACTACCGTTTGCGTGTAATGTTAAGGTAGAGGACATGTTTCAACCCCTGTCACCATTCTGTCCAGAAATGGTTCACGTCTGTGACGGGTGAGCATAATTTTTGACACAGTTCCGACACGTACCCCAGGTCCTGCAGATGACGCTGAACGGATGAATCGGTGACATGGAGTTCGCTGGCCAGTTTTTCAACAGTTTGCATTGAATTTGCCTCCACCGCTGCTCGCAGGGCATCTTTGTCAACCTGCACAGATCTCTCTTCTCGTGGCTTATCGGTGAGGCTGGTGTTCGTAGACCAAAACCTCTGGAACTTTCGCGCATCCAACAGCAGGTTAACCATATATGGCATTGATGATTTGTGCCACTGCGCTAGCTGGATGTCCCTGGTGAAATTCATACAGCATGACATGCCTTGTGTGGTCCTCGGACACTGTCATGATCAAACATAAGCCACACCTCCAAAACGTGGAGTAGACCGCTCTCCTACAGGCTGTTGCCCAATCAAGTGCTCTATATGACTCAGCTATGGCACGTGCCGTCTACTTCACTATTCATGCGTGAGATCTCGTCATTACAGCGATCATCGCACATACAACATTACTTATGGGATAACTCGGTACTTTGTCTTAACATTTATTTTTAAAAAGATATATTTGTGGAAGTGAAAGATGTTTCCATAATCACTTATATTGTCAAAATAAGTATTTATCTTTTGGTATTTTACATAGGATCAAGTATTGGATTTATTGTTTAAGTGCCTAAAAAAGTTAATCGAGGCAAAGAAGAAACGACGTCTTAAAAGCACTAAAACAGAGAATTCAAGGAGAAAGGAAATACTATAGAATGGTGCTGGTTGTAGTTTCAGCGTTCCGTACTTGTCTCAACTTCCTAACGAGCAAGGTATATGGGTAATGGTAATGAGAAGAGAAATGTTAATGTGGAAGAGGAAAATAACAGACTTGCACATACGGGGTGGAATGAAGGAGGAAATGAGTCAACTGTGATTGCCTTTTCGCGGGTTCCACGCATTTGTTCTTGACTTCATCAAAGTGTTCTTCACTTCATCTACTCCACATCCCTGCTTGATCACATCCGCAATATCCACAAGGTATCGGATTTCCTTAAGTTTGAACCAGCAGGCACTTGTTTGAACTATACTCAGATTTTCGGATTTATGTGGAATAGCTGTTGTGGTATATGCGAAATAGACAGTCTTTCCTTGTCATTTAGAAGTAGTTTACGGTTGAACCATTCTGTGCAAAAGCAGTGAACTAGCCCCAACTGTCAAGAATGGGCAGATTAGTTTAAGAATGGTTGATTCCCGAACGACACAACCTTAGTCAGAAATTTTAAAACTAATATTGAACGAACCGGAACGGTCCGTAGCCATTTCTGACGAGACGGAACAAGAAGGTTCCAGATATTCACGAAGGGTTTGCTCCCGTCCATTTCGAGCCCTGATTGACATAGGTAATCATTTTTATTCTACAATAATTCTATTTTTCTTCTTTAAGTAAACGTTTTCGAAAATTTCATAAGACTTTTTAACGTACTATTTTGTCCATTTTGTCCGTCAGTTGTAGAAATAGACTTAAAACACTGTAACCGTGATTACTTATACAGTACATTTTTTTTTACATTTTTTTAAAGACCGTTTAAATTTTGAATACTCTAGGGATTTTCCGATTCACTTGGAATTAATTGAACCTATTGTGAAGTCTCTTGCATCTTTTGAATGTACGTGTACGATGGTTTTTACCTACACCAAATGATTAAATAAAATGCAATTGACCATTTCTTATACATTCAAAGTTATTGCAAATGATTGGAGCGGTTTAATTGAGTGTGCTGTAGCTATATTTGACATATTGCCATGAAATTGTACAGTAATGTAAAAAAACTCAACCATTTGTTGTAGGACAACTTGGACTACGTTACAAGTGCTCGATATGTCTCCCATTACTGATTCTGCAGATATCGAGCATATGATCAAGTTCGTCTTACACTCGACGTAATATGTTGCTATCAATCAGAGCAAAAGCATTGTTGATGCGTTCTTTCAGTCCTCTGAGGTCTGCTGTTAAGGGAGGCACAAAAACGAAATATTTTACAAATCCCCACACAGAAAAAACGCACTGTGTTAATTCGGGTGAGCGTGCAGGTCAGTACAGCATACACTTTCTCAGTGCTGTACTCTCCCGATAGAAATCCGAAACATGCCTGAAAGAGAAGAAAACTGGTTGAGTTTTTCTACATTACTGTAAAATTTCAGAACAATATGTAAATATTATAGCTACAGAACGTTCATGAAACCGCTCCAGTTATTTGTAATAACCCTGTGTTATGGAGAGAATTTGAGTACAGATAAGAGCTCAAGTAATGTAACGTAAATTTGGTAATTGTAATTTAAAGTCAAGACCCAAACCACCCTGATACTTAACTCGGAAAGACAAAATACATTTATTCATCTTGTGCCACGAACGATAAAAGCTTCATAGTAGCATCTTAAAACATAAAATTAATGAATCATTTCAGACGACAAGGCCAACCATATCATATTACAGCAGAGAGTTCTAAAATATTGTAAACTAAGCAGAATTAGGAAAACCTGCATCGTGCCGTCAATCGTCGAGACTGCCAAGGACATAATAGTTGACACTGCAGATACGTAATTACACATAATCCTGGATTTAGGAAACTTATAAATACAGAGAAATCTAGGCAACTAACAACAGTATTAGCAGAAGAGAACCAGTGTGACATTAGTCTACCGCGAAGAATCCACCTCGAGAGCAACCGCGATCTATCGTTCAGTAGTTTCCGCGATGAGACGAGACTCTTGTTTCCGTATTTAATTCAGAACATGGGGATGCAAAGTTAAGTTTCAGGAGTTGTTCCGTTATATCACAAAAGACAGTCTTTCGAATGAATCCTTTAAGAACATTCAAGTGCAGACGCTAGACACCATAGAAAAAGCACTACTTCAACTGTAACCGACTTATCGGGATACGATCCCACGTTCTATAGCTGATCCGTTATCTGTCACCAAAACTTATACAGCTCGGGCAAGGTTTCAACCCCAACTGAAGTAAAGCACCAGACTCAGGTTTAAGAGTCCCGAGTAGATCCCCACCTAGAGACGGACTACGGAACCCCAGGGACAGTGCAGCAGTGACATGGAACCAAAGACTCCTTCAGTGAAGCAGGACAGACCCGCAGAGAACGTTCAGCAGGAGACTGTGCTTTAGCCAGGCCCCCGGCAGTGTAAGCCCGATCTCAAACTCCAGGTCCTCAACAGAAAGCAGTTTAAGACAGTAGAACAGACAACTTTATGGTTTAATTTGGTTTTCTTAAGTAATCAAAGCGTGATTAAACTCTAGGTACTCATAATTTGCTCATGCCGTAATAAGTTAGGTCATTTTCTCCTCATAACAGAAACAGTAATAAAAGTGTTAAACGGATTTGTATGTCTGTTGTCTGTTAATGGAATTTGAATGGTACCCCTATCGCAGCATTAAGACTATTCCATCTAAGATTCCGTTCCAACACCCCTGGATTAGGATAGGGGACAGCGAGTAGCCGTACGCTACTCAGTACGAAGAAGTGGATTAGAAGTGTTCTTTTGTGTGTAAGAAGTGTACATATAGCGCTTGAACCTAAAGTACTAACTTCACGTACGCATTGCCTACAGATGACTTACACTTTATGTGCACAACAACGCCTCGGTACAATAAGAACAGTAAATTAAACTCCAAATACAAGTGATTCATATGGCGTAAGGCATTCAATCTCGTTATTACTTTTAAACCTACACAATTCATTTAATCAGTTTATGTACGTCCGGTCTGGAGTTACTGGTCTTGCATCAGGCACCTCCCCAAATGACGAATAGGGGAATGCCTACCAGATATGGTTGGTGCCGGAAATGTATCGGGACGCACCAAAACCAGTACTGCTACCTTGCAGTTAGTTAGTAGAGGGGCCTATAAAGGCAGGGGAAGATAACTCCGAACAAAAATATCATGGTGAAGGGAATTAGATTCACCATTACCACCATGAGGCGGAAGATAAACCACATCGGCAAGGCTCAGAGATGGATAGAGGATGACATCTTGAATGTCTGCCTTTACTGAGGTCGTAGAACTGACAACTCGACACCGCCAAATCATGCCAAGAAATGGTAACAGATGGTACATGGATTATTCTGGGATAAAATATTGTAGAAGTAGTCCCTCATTCGTATCTCCGAGTGGGGACTGCTTCATGAGCCTCCAAGAACAGGATTAAGAAGGACCTTGAAGAGGAACGTAGAACGTACGAACATTATACAAAACGGACGCTCTTCAGTGACGATACGCGAGACCGAAAAGTACGAGTTGGATATATTAGCGATACAAGAAGTCAGGTGGGAAGGTCAGGATAGCATTCAACAGGACCAATACACTTTCTACTACGGGGGAACACAGTCTCATAATTTCGGAACAGGATTCCTAATTAAGAACAGTAAACTATCTTTCCGGCGGTTCAGAATATAGAGTTCCTAAACAAAAGACGTTACGAACAATATAGACCAACTATTGGCAAATACAGGCTTCATGAAATCACCAACAACAATGGAGAAAGACCTGCTATATAGTAAAGAGCACATACTTTGAGCATAAAGACAGATTGGTATCTCCGGATGGCAAAACACACAACCAGATCGATCTCGTATTAGTATACAGACGAAGACACACCAACATAATGGAGTGTATGCCTATACAGAGGAGAGGAAGGTGATAGCGAATATCAGTTAGTGATCACAAAAGCGAGGGAAAAGTTATGCATCGCGAACAGAAAAAGCAAGGGATCACAACAACCTAAGTTCAAAGTTAAACGATTAGATAATCCAAGCTTAAAAGCAGACTATTAACTCGAAATCCCAAATCTGTTCGAAATCTTAGCCGTGTCTAGTAGGAATAAGATGAAATTAATAGTGAAATTGATGTAAGTAAGATGTGGGAGACAATTAAGATAAGTTAAGAGAGCAGCGAAGTAACGTGTAATTGAGAAGAAACAGCAGAAAAACAAGCCTTGATTTCAAGAAGAATGCCTTAAACTTCATGAGGAATGAAACCAAACAAGGCAGCGATAAGAAAACCGAAGCAAATACCAACCTCTCCAGTAATGCGAAACGCAACGCCACATGCGGGTTCAGGAGAGTATATGACACAGAAGACTCAGAAGGTAGAGGAAAACTGAAAGACAAATAACATACGAGATGTGTACAAAGGAGTAAACTCGTTAAGAAAAGGTTACCAACGGAGGTTAGGGATGATTAGGAATGAACGCGGAGATCTTTAGACGGATCCGACTGAAATTATCGATGTCTGGAAAAGTTATTTCGATAAAACTCCTTTTAATGTACACAACGGAGAACAAACAGAGAAATTTTAAACCTACACCGCAGAACAATGGATACCCAAACCTAGTGAGATTGAAATCGAAATGTCGGTATGAAGAAATTAAAAAACTTCTAATAACTGGAAATATACAATATTCCAGCCAAATTAATTAAAGCAGGAGGAACGGTACTGATCAAGGAGTTGCATAAATTGATAAATCCTATGTGGAGAGAGGAGGAGCTTCCAAAGGAATGGAATTCTCAATAATAGTTCCGGTTTTAAAAAAGGCGATAAATCGTACTGTAATAATTACCGCGGAATCTTGTTACTTATAGCATGTTACAAGGAACTGAGTAATATACTGCTAACTTGTCTACGTGTATAATGTAGATGAAATGATTGGAGATCAACAATGTGGATTTGAAAGAAATTTGAATAGAATGGGACTGTTCACCAGCTATTCATTGATTTTAAGAAATCTTTGGATTATATCAAAAGGGAAAAGTTATACGGTATCCTGTTACGATTTGGAATTCCGAAAAAAATAGTTTAAGAACTAGTCAGGATTTGTCTCAGCAACCCCATAAGCAGAGTAATGGGGAGGAAATAATATGTCAGATAGTTTCAAGATTCGCAGTGGATTAAAACAAGGTAATGCCTTGTTATTACTACTGTTTAACTTTGCTTTAGAATATACCATTTTAAAATAAAAGAGGGCAAATATAGCCTAACATTGAATGGCTTGAATTAATAGGGAAAGATATAATGCACTACAAAGTAACACCGATGTCTTAGTAGAAGCGTGTGATGAGATAGGTCTACAGGTAAACATAGAGAAAACAAAATACACATCCGAACAATGGAAATAACGGAAATAGTTACATAGCAATTAAGAATTAGAAAGTAAACATATTTAAATACTTGGGAGCATACGTAACAAGCAAAAACGAGGTAACGGAAGAAATAAAAAGTTGTTTATATCATGCAACGCATGTTTCTATTCAGTCCAGAAACTCCTAACTTCACTGTATTAATATAAAGTTGAAATTGAAAATATACAGAACAGTTATTCTGCCGGTAATACTTTACGGTTGCGATAGATGGAGTACGACCCTAGCAGACGAACATAAATTACGAGTGTTTGAAAATAAGGTAATCTAGGCTGTACGGGCCGAAGCGGGAACAAATGATTGGAGAATGGAGGAGACTGCATAAGAAGAACTTCATGGACTGTACGACTCACCCAATGTTGTAAGAATAATGACATCGCGACGACTAAGATGGGCAGACCATGTAGCTCAGATGGGAGAAAAACGAAGACTATATTCCATCTTGGTTGGGAAGCCGGATGGAAAGAGACTGTTACGAAGACCGAGACGTCGTTGGTTGGACAATATTAGAAGTGATCTTCGAGAAGTAGGCGTTTGTGATGAAAACTGGCTTGATCTTGCCCAGGATAGAATCCTATGGCCAACGTTTGTTCCTGTGGCGATGAACTTGCGAGTTGCGTAAGCCATAGAGTGAGTAAGGAATAAGTTTATGTAGGTAAAATCCATAATTCTTGTGTAAAATTTTGTATTTTGGGCCATTTTAGTAACTAATGACTTCGGCTCGTCTCGAGGTCATTAGCTGTTAAGTCCCTAAAATCCACAAACATCCATGCCCCAGCCGGGATTTGAACCCGGGACCCTTGAGTTGCTGGCTTATCGCCTCAACCCACACGACTACCAGGTCAGCATAATTTTTATGTATATTACATTTTATTATATTCTCCTATGTTAAAAATTAATAGCGCTGCATTCACCCAGAAAAGTTACTTTCAGTTAATATTTTCTGGTGATATAACACCTAATATCACAGATTGTTTTTGTTACAACGCTCTGTAAGTTCCCATTAATTCGATGCAGATTCAATGAAGTTTTTAGTGAACAGCTCGTGTAAATTTCGTTACGAACTCTGATTCGTGAAAATTATAAGTCGAGCATAGCTAACTGATACCAGCTAGAGAGGGTATTGGACACTCAAGACGGAAGGATATCATCTTAAGCACTCCCAGTATAGATGCCATTTGTGGAGTAATTTTAATGAGTTTTTGAAGCCGAACGATTGTACAAGTTGGTGTAGAGTATACTTTCACTGTTGTGGAGGCAATTTGTGTGTAAATAATATAATAATGAAAGTGCTTAAAAATGACAAAGCTATAATAACTATATTAAGTTCACTATAACCACCACGCTAGCTTCTGAACTTGTATGTGCCTAAGTAGTGCTGCAGCCTTATGACGGAAGGGTGAAACTTTTGGTTGTATAAGCATCAACTAGTCGTCTGATAGCATTAGTATTATTAGTATTCATTTATTTGTGGAGGCCGAATCTATGTGTAATTTTATTCAGCAACATCAAGTATTCAAGTTGTTTAAACTTTCGTGACAGGTCCTTATTTTTCTTACCCCTCTAGAACTTATGGAATTAGTACAACAATGTGTAGTTGTCAGGTATAACAAGGGTAGTATTTGGGGCTAACAAGAATTTGTTGATAAGACATCGTGCATATACCCCGATAGTTGAGGAGTATGCTTACCAAGGGCAACTGAAAACACCGAATGCCAAATTGACGAATGAAATAAATAGGAGATGTAAAATGACGTTGAGCTCGTTTGGAAGACTGAACTTACTCCTGATCCAACTGAAACCTTGTTTAATCGACTCAGGAGGGTCGATTTCATGAAGATAGGAAGTAAAATTCAGTTTTTTTTTCAAGTGTATTTAAAGCGCATTTCTTGTGGAACGCTATTCTACTTGCTTTTGTTCCAAAATTTGTATTTTCAAAAGTAAACTACCGATGTGTCTCAAGAGTAAAGGGTATATAATCAATGTGTCTTACCTGTAATAATGTAAGGCTGTGAAACTTGGACATTGAAAGCGCAAGCGACCCAAAGATCACGCAAAGAGCAATGGAGAAACGTATGTTAGGAATAACCAGGAGACACAGGAAGACAAATGAATGGATTCGCGCACAAGCAAAGGTAGAAGCGAAGATATAATGAAGACTGCGAAGAAATGAAGAGGAGATGGGCAGGTCACATAGGGAGACGAACATATGGAAGATGGACGACGAATGTACTACATTGATTCCCAGAGAAAAGAAACGACCGAGACGACGTATAAATGCAAGATTGGTAGATGAAATCAAGCCTTTTCAGGAGATACAAAGATAAGGATAGCAGCAGACCGACATATGTGGAAAGAAAAGGGGGAGGGAATAATTGAACAAGCTCCTCTTTCATTTAAACATCTCTGCTGAGTCCATCTTCTCCTGGCGATTTTCCGTTCCTCATCCCTCGAAGTACTTTATCCACTTCTTTCATTACGTCTGGAACATCTACATAATTTTCTTCTGAATCTTCATTTCCCAGTTCTTCTTTGGAGTAGTACAATTCCCTGTATAATTTTTCACTTGTTTTTATAGTTTCTTCCTTATTTCGTCTTACGGTCCCGTCTGGTCTCTTAACTACTATTATTTGCTTTTTCTTATCAAGAGCTGCTGTTTGGTCTTCTTCAGGTTCTTGTTTCCCTCGATTGTATTTCTAACAAGATGGCTCGTTGTATCTTCGAATATCCACTTTTATTTTCTTCCATATGGTTTTATTTAGTCCTATCTATTCGATCCTCTTTATGTAATTTTCCTCTTCTTTCATTTCCCTTCTTTTCTTCATCAAGAGTTTAGTTTCTTTTTGAGATTTTGCTTTCTTTCTTTTTTGATCCCTGCTATTTCCTTTACCGCCTCTCTTATTATCTCAGTCAGTATTTTTTTCTTCTACTGATGTCTTCTTTATCTTCTAACTCTTCCAACGCGCTGAATCTGTTGCTTAGTTCTATCTCGAATCCTTGGATTCTCTGTGTTTCGCTAGATTTTCTAGATCTGAAAATGTCTTCTTTCTCTCAAGTTTAGTATTTAGTTTCAGCTTACATCTTACCATCCTACTATCACTCGAGATTTTGAAACTGTTCAGAACAGACACGTCTTGCAGAATTTCTCTTTTATTCGATAAAACGTAGCCTATTTCGTTTTAAGTTCCATTTGGGCCTTTCGATATCCACTTCCTTTGGAGCGGTTTCTTAAAAACTGCATTGGAAATGAACAGTCTGTTGGCTTAGGAGAATTCCACCAACTTCTCTCCTCTCTTGTATCTTTTGCCAAATCCAAAGTTTCCCACTTTCGTGTTACTGGTCTGCTTAGTTCGTACTTTCGCGTTCAAGTCTCCCATTACAATTTTGCTATGCGATTTGCTACTATCCAAAATCTTCCATATCTCCTCGTACAGGTCTTCAATTTCCTCCCTCGGATGTGACATTTTTAGACAATATACTTGTATAACTTCTGTACTGTATCTCTTTTTATCTTTGTCGTTACTCGTGCGATTCTATCTGAAATTCCTTCAATTTCTGTGATCCGTGTCTGCAGGTCTTTATTAATTGTAAAGTCAACGCCTGTTGGTTTTTCATTTTCTGTTCATTTGAAGAAGAACCTGTGCCCTGACGGTAGTTCGAACTGTTCTTCATTCTTCCTTCACACTTCTGATAGTTCTATGATGTCCCACCCAATCCTCTTAAGTTCTCCAATTCTTCTGTTTGTCCTCTCCTGTAAGTGATTGACAGTTCAGAGTCGCTACGTATAGGATCGTTCGATTTGCAGTGTCGGTAAAAAAACTTTAGTTTTATATGGGCCAGTTTAGTAACTTTGGACTTCGGCCCGTCACGATTCGTCCTTAGCTGTTAGGTGTTAAAATCCACACCCATGGCCCTGCCAGGACTCGAGCCCGGGACCTTCGAGCCGATGGCCTACCACCGCAGACCGCTCGGCCGCCCGGCCGGCAATTTGCAGTGTCGGTGTCCTTGCAGTCTTCAGTCCATCTGAGCATTTTGACTCTCTGACTTCCACGATAATGTAATTTCATAAGGGAGCCGAGAACCTGAAAGACGAATGAGAAGAGTCGCAGAGAACCTTCTGCGATTCATAACTCATACTTAGGGCCGCTGTTGAAATAAAAAAAAAAAAAAACTGGAGAGGTTGCAGATGAGCGAAACGTTGGCCATTGAACCAATATGTGACATTTCCACCAAACAGGAAAATCAAAAGGTTCGACAAATAGGAGCCGCATGAGCTAGATAAAAATAAGAAAGATTACCGTTACGAGGCCTGTTCTGAACTTCTTTCGCGTAACAAATGCAACTTAAACGGATTGTGATACCTGGCAAAAATGAATCTAATATGACAACTAACAACGTTCCGTGCAGTGACTGGACAGAAAAGAAGCAGAGAAACACTTTTCCAAACCGAAGCAACATAAAAAAAGTGTTACTGTTACCGATTGCCAGTCGCCGAATCATCCACTATGGTTTCTCGAATTTTGGTGAAACCATCACAGTTCTACCCGAAAATCAACAACATTTACTCGCTGCAAGACACATTTTTCAACATCAACGCAGGAGGTCAAAACTCCGGTTTCAGGACTCCTGAATTTTAAGCGACTGGAATAAATAGACATTTTTTAGGTAGATCTGGGCCTATTTCCCCAACGTACTTTGCAACTTTGCACTTGTAGCCCAGTCAATGAAGAGGGTGTAGAGGATATGTTCGGGAACAGAATTTTTGACTTCAGGGCTGTGTTTGGAGTAGTTAGGAGGTCAACATACGAAAAGTCCCTGGGCCTACAGGGTGAGCGGGGGGCAGGAGGGGCGGGGGAAGGTCGCTTTTTCGCTTATATCTCGAGAACGGTGCGTCGTAGCGAAGTATTTATGTTCAGAAAGAAAGTTGAGAAAATTTCCTACAAGATTGGTTCTATTCGTTTGTTCCCTATTCCTAATAGTTTTCGAGATATTCGCTTGCGAAAATTGCAATTTTTTAAATTCTTTTTTGCCTCACTTTTATAGTAGACAAACTTTGCCTTTTAGCACCTCATCCTTTAACTTCAGCCAAGTCCTCAGGGAAAAAAGTAGTAGAACACTAAATTTTCTTTAAAATGGGTTATTATCTAATATATTAGCTTGAACTTTTCCAAAGTTATAGCAATTTGAAATTCCACTTATTACCGTTAATTATAAGTACGATGGTCACTAAAATGTTTTTAGACATGCAATTGTGGGTATACATACCTTTATTTCAACTGTTACAACTTTTCAAAGTATTCTCCGAGACATTTCACATAACCTCTTATCTTCCTATCTTGGAAGCTGGTGTCACTGGATTTTAAGTACTGCTCCTGTTTTTCAGCAATTCACACATCTTCAAGGGATAGAAAACTGATGCTCTGGCAGTGTCTTCTCAACACGGGGAACAAAAAAGTCTCACGGTGCAAGACCGAGGCTGTGAAACACTCAAAGAGATAGCCGTAACAAAATATGAAAAGAAAATTACAAACAAACACGTTTTATAGCGTACTCGTTGGTTTTTAAAAAAAACTATTCATACGAAAATTTTGTTGTTTTGGCTCTCTTGGGACGGGAGGGTCCGGCAATTGACTCAGGAGGTGGCTCATATTGCTCATCTTCATCTATATTTTCTTCCATCTCAGTTTCCACATCTTCCAGGGATTCTGTCTCTTCAGGGATTGGTAGGGATTCTATTTCTTCAGCGTCGTCTTCCTCATTGTCCATCACGGATATGCCATTGGAACAATTTACCAGACAGTATTGACATAAAAGAGAACAATTCCTTGATGCTCTTCTGCATCCACATTTGCCAGTACAGTCTTTGGTGCACCAGCAGAAAATCCTCTTCAAAAGTTTCTCTGCTGCTAAGAGGTCTTTAGTCTGCACAGGGTTGAGCTGGTTTTCTGTCTTGCGTACCAACCATACAATTCAGGTGGTAGCTCGTTTAATAACCAGTGCTGGACCTGGTGATACGTTCTGAAGGAATGCTCCTTGGCTGCCCCCTCAGTTGGTGGGAGAGAAGAGATGTCATGTTTGATGTTTCCTACCGACTTGACAAACTACTGGTAACGGTAGAGATTAAGGGATCTCTCCGTTCTTGGAGCTCCATACCATCTCAAGATACATTTGCGACCAGCTTCTTTAATTTCAGCTTGTGATGACGAAGGGTTCGAGAAGACTTCAGCTGCTTTTCGAATGCTTGGATGTTTCTGGTAAAGTTTGATGAAACCAACTTTACTTTTCCGAAATGC
>JAGDQP010038371.1:0-18198 GCA_022664845.1 Lepisma saccharinum
CTCAGCCACACTAGTTTTCCTTCGATATAGGTCCTGGCTGACAACTTACCCGATTCCTTTCCCTTCCCCTATACCGGCCTCAGCCTTATGTGCCTAAAGGCCATTAATAAATAAAATTAAAACGAAACTTTATTTTGCATTTCGACACTTCTACAAACGTTGGAAATAATACACTTCTCTTGTAAAATTTTACATTATTTTGCGTGGCATAAATAAATAATGCCCACCTTAACTAACGTGTTATCGCTCTCTCGTAGTTACTGTGCATGTTTCAGACAAACGAAGAGCATTAGAGCACAGAGTTAAAATTAATACACGATATCCACGCATATCTACAAATGCACATTCCTTCGTTTTTCAAGAAACAATCTACGCTAAATTGAATGCAGGACATACACTGGCACAATCGTAGTTCACAACTTCTACAGATCGTCAACTACTGGTTCAACTTTCAGCAACCTATTGTTTACTGTCTTCTCAAATGAAATAAATGCGAGCTGCATTTTTTACTTATTCCGCACTGTAATAGGCTTATTGCGTATACAAATAAAGGAGTCTCTTTACTACGCGTTGGGCGTTCCATTTGAAACTATAAATGGAGCAGTCACAGAAAGTGTATTTTAAAGGTCAATTGCATCGGTTATAGTGAAAAAAAATCTACCTGCCTTTTTCTAACGTCTTCGTTCGCTATCGCTCACTTGACATATGTCCGTGTTTTTTGTAACAGGAATGGTGAAATTTAAATAAACATTTCACTTGACGTCACATTACCGTGATTCCGATTCACGAACCTGTGACTTATGTCGTTCGAAAAAATCACGCCCGACGTAAGTTCAAGTAATACCTATTATTATGACCGTCAGTTCTTGTTTGCACTTGAAATTTTCCTTAGTTGGTCAACCACTGGTACGGTCACCCATTACCAGTGTTCGATTTCCAGCGGAGGATGGTTGGAATTTCCTCCTTTCTGCTACAATCTTCCCTAGTTCTGATTAGATATACTTCTAGCATGGGATAAGGATGATCACAAAAAACCGTATAATCCATATTTCACTATTTTTTTCCCTCTCTGGAAATTGAACAAATCGATCACTGCCCATTAGCTACCAAGACCCATTAGTGCAATAAATTATTACCATGCATTTTGTAATCTTTCTACATTTGCAATTTATATTTTAAACATTCAAACATTGACTGTTACTTACGATAATTGGAAAAATATTTAAACATGACATTATCCAATTATCTTTTCGACACTCTCTTGTTCTTCATTTACGAGCCACACGGCCATTCGTTTAGTTTCTTTATCACTGCAGGTTTCAATAAACATTAACTATCCTCTTCGTGGTGTTATTAAACAATTAATTAAGTATCCAACGTTGCGGAAATCAAAACATGAATATTCTTGTTTCGACACTTCAAACTAGGTCAACTTAAAATTTCATTTGTTATTATCACACGACACGTAATGCGCCTATAGCGCCTTCAAGCGACAATGTTTTCAAGATTTAAACTTCTTTAATCCAGCATGATTCAAGTTTGATATTTCAAGCATAAATTACGCAATACTATATTGCGCAAGTATATTTCAAGCTTGAATTAAGGTTGCTGGATCAAGATTATTTCAGCAAGGTAAAATCAATCTTGTATCAAGCTTGAAATATACTTGAAAATTCATGTCAAGGTTAGTAAGGCAAAATCAAGGCACTTTTAAACTTGATTCAAGAAAAAATGCTATTAGAGGTAGGATCAGGTCATATGTAATGATGCTGTGCGATTGACCAGGCCACTCATCATCTTGTAGTGATTCCCGTCCTTCGCGAAAATGTTTGTGCCAGTCCTGCACACGGATCAGTGACAGAGCATGTTTTCCATACACTGCAGTCATTCGTCGATGAACTTCGCGAACAGCAAAATTCTCGGCCATTAGAATGACCCCACGTTGCTTCTCCTCACTGGCAAACATCACATCTCATTGTGGGTAATTGAAACAAAAAAGGACACTATCAGCACTTCTTCATAATGAAGGTCATCTTCATACAAGATGCCATTCGATGTCCACAACTCCGTGTGTTCCGTTTTCATTTGATCCACCCTTATAACATGCATGTACCACCAGGTGTTGAAAATTTCCTGATCATCCTCTGAACTACTTCCAACCGGCCATAGTAGTCTATATCTGGCATACGTTACAGAATATCCAGGCTTCACCGGTATATACATAATAACTACTCAACGTTGAAACCCCTTTTGCTGGATTAGATCCCTTTAGTATCAATGCTAAGTTTTCATCAATTCATATCTCCCAAACTCAAAGTTCATCCGTTCCTATCTGCTTTTCTTTGACATGAGGAAGCCAATACATTTCTGTACAAAATACATGAACTCACACAACTAATGGTGTAGTGGAGCAAAATATAGTACCGGGTCGCTTGATTGGCAAATAGTTTTTAAGAGTTTGAGTATGGCAAGTACAGTGTACATAAATGTATATCTACCTTTGCAGTAAAGGAATGATGTCACTCCGGCCACAATAATCAATCGCACTTGTCAGCACACCCCAGGCAAGTCAAATTTGATTATATTGACCAAAAATCTGCCGAAACTCTTGAAATAGTAATGGCTTTCAATGGAATGGATAGTAATTACCTCTGAAGCGTAAGGCTACTAGACGTCCCAATTTAGTCTCTTGCAAATATAAAATAGCCTAACAGATATCTTTTACATTATAAAATTCTTAAATAAATTAAATAACAAAGTTACACGGCGCTACCTGACTTGTAAGAAAAATGTACCTTGGTATTTCTTTCCTCTAGGTGCAACTTGCTCCACTACACCCACGCAGACAACCCTTTCCCTACCAAACAATTAAACTTCGCACATTCATTTAATCCTTCTTATTACAAATTTATAATCTTGCGTTAAGTTCTCACACTTACATCCTATATCATTCAATTATGTGTTTTACCTTGCAAACAAATTGAGATTCTGTTGTATACCTTAAGACTTAAATCAGTAATAGGCATGAGGAATTTCATATCTACTACACCACGTTTTCCTCTACCCCTTTTGGTCACTTTCATTTTTACTCATTTCCGCACCACCCATGAGGTAGAGTGAACTAGCGGTTTTTTTTAACGTGGTATCCCCAGGAGGCCTAGTCCACAACTACAGTATTGAAATTTCTTGTCTCCGTTAACGTTTCTCTGAACTAATAGTATGCGTTTAGGAATCACAAATTAGCTGATTTCAATTTTACATTTAATTGCCTCTTTTTGTTATGTCTTATAGATTAAATTTATTCTTCGATCCTTGAGAGCTACAAATTTGTCCACAATATCTGAGTAAAACGGTTGTTTTCCCATTATATCACGTAGCAATTCTTTCTGAATGGAAATTTTTGCCAAAGAAGAAAGTCTATCTTGAGACATTAAACTCTTCAAGTATGTTTTGATTCTTTTCAAGCACGAGAAAGTTCTTTCCACTGATACACTGGTGGAGGGTACTGTCATGATCAGACAGAAGAGTTTATATGCTTCTTCAAATACGTCCTTATGGATGTTATCTTTTTGAAGAAGCTGAATTAAATTTTCAACTGGCTCATTGTAGTATTTCGGATCGCGGTACAAAACATCAAGTTCTGTTCTTAAACGCTGTTGCTTCTTAAAAATACTTGGGTAACATTCCTGTAACGATGTACGTGCATCAGAAGGAAACTGTGTGCAATACTCTTCAAATTTCGATACATCTGCTAGACACGAAAATTTAAGTTTGTCAACATCTTGAAATCTAACACTCATCTGCATCACAATATTATCAAGGATGTCAAAAAGTAGAATCTTGTAGTTCTGCTTGATTTCTTCTACAGATACAATGCAGTGTCTTTTCTCAGGCAACTCTGCCCTGTCTCTGGCTGATTGAAACATCTTTAAGAAATACGAGTCACTTCTGTTGCTTTCAATCATTTCTGTGGTTCTCTTGGTCACTGCAATGCAGAAGTTAATGTCGAGTGATTTCTTTTGAAGGACACCAAAGAGTACTGCAGTTATTTGAAAGATGTCACTGAAAATCAAGAACAAGAAGGAAAACTCAAAATCATTGATGTCATTCAGATATCCTCTTGCAAGATGAATGGAAGTTTGGTCTGATTCAATATCGTCTCTAATGCTCTTGAACACGGCTTTTAAACCGTCCCACTCTTCAACGATGAAAGCTAAAAGTTTTCCATTTGAATACCAAGTATCCATTACGTACGTTCGTTTGACGGAACGGGAAAAAAACGAAAGTATTCCACTGATATTTGCAAAAAAGATGTGACATTTGGAAATTCGTTTGAAGGTCTGTTGTAATACTAAATTCAGACGATGCGCTAGACAGTGAACGAAAGCCACATCTTTCACTCTTTTCTGTAATCCGTTTACATGCCCAGACATGCCGAGACACCATCGTAACACTGACCAACAAGTTTTGATTTGTAATTGAACTCCCCTAAAACATTGTCGATTAGAATAAACAATGCTTTTGCTGTCCGATCAGAGCTGACATTGTAAAATCCTAAGAATCGTTCTACTAATATACCGACTGGATCAACGAACCTGACTATTACGGAGCATTGCGAAGTTTGGTTAATGTCGGTTGTGTCATCAATCTGTACGGAAAAAAGTCACTACCAGTTATTACATTCTTAACATAATGCTGCATATAATCTGAAATACACTCTATGAGCTCATTCTGAATTATCTTCGATTCTCCACTGAAAACATTTCTTATCTTTCCATAATGATTGTGAATTTCTAAAGAACTCTTTGAAATTAATAATGACAGCAGTTCTCTAAAAATTTCCACGATTTAGTGAACAAATACTTTCATCGTGCCCACGAAATGCCAATTCTTGTTTGCTTAAGAAGCACAGCATGAATAACTGTCTCCATGAACAGTTTATTCAATCCAACACTTTCATTGAACTGTGCTAAATGTAATCGAGAATTTTCTTTCTGAGCATCAGCTATTGTACTTCGGTTTTTCTCTAAATGTTTCAGTTGTAAAGAACATTTAAGATGCTCAGCAGAATCGGCATGGTTATGAAGAGATCGATTCACATTTAGAAAGTAAAAAAATTCACTTGCGTTCCACGTATGTTTCTTTACACCGACCAGTAAGCGTGGCCAACAGCAGAGTTTTTGTAAATAATAACTCCCACATAACCACTTATTTTCACTATACCACGAGCCTTTAAACTGTTTTATGTATGACTTCCCTCTAGATCTGTGTTCTTTTCTAACACTAATGGACAACGAAGGTGTAGGTCTACCAAAGGAAAAAGCGTCCTTTTCATCGTCGTCTCTCCAACGTGAAAACGGTGTTTCCAACACACTACATATAATATCATTAATGGGATTCATTGTAGACGGGCTGTAATTAAGAAAAAGAATTCAATATATTACAGTTCGTCAATGAACACCTGTAGCAAAATGCTAGTGCTAACAAGTAATCAAGTAATGTACGCGTACTAATAAGTATTTGTAATTTAAAATAGACAAGTGAAACATTTCATTATTTGTCGCTGAAAGAAGCACGGAATAATAAATCGATATACTAAAACAGGTGGAGAATTGAATATATTTATTAGCCTTTTGACATCTTTGGCTCAGGGCAGGTAGAAAATGGGTAAGGCATCGTCCAGGACCTTACTTAAGTTACCATCCTAAAATTTCACTGGCATGAATGGGGAAAACCCTGGAGAAACTGATCATTGCTATAGAACATAGGACTTCCCAAATGCGCCGAAAACGCTCTACCAGTATGCCCCCTTCATCACACACACTGCATTTAAGATACAATTGAAATTTTGTAAAATACTTTAGCAATTCAAGAACCAGCTATCTATATAAACACACTGAAGACTTCTACACTTGATCAACCCTATCCTTACAAGAAACAAGCATTCCTGTATATTACGCGAACATTATACAAACCTAAGACGAGTTGAAATTTTCTTAGACAATCCTAATCAACTACTATCACTGTCTGCAATAAATACTACCTATCCGTTCTGTGTGCTTGATATCCGTTTCTCTCTGCGTGATTTGTTTCAAGGCCTACCTTGAGTTAAAGACAAGCAAATTTAAATTTAAAAAAAAAGTTTTGGGTCCGTTAAACAGAAAAGATACTCTAGCTCAACCATGTATTTTGAGCCCCTTAAAGGTCTCTTGTACGTGTAGATTCATTTTACGGGGAAATTTACGTGCAAAAGTTGAATGGAAGGTATATAAAACTTTGGTTTTTTATATGGGTCAGTCTAGTAACTTTGGACTTCGGCCCGTCACAATTCGTCTTTAGCTGTTAAAATCCACACCCTGCCGGGACTCGAACCGGGGACCTTCGAGCCGATGGCCTATCACTTGACCACCCGGCCGGCTGGAAAGTATACGTTTTCACTTTTATTTTTTTTAACCAGATTGTACGTGTCTCGCGTAAACAGTACATAACTATAGATCGGAATAATGCATATATGAACCTGGGAGATAAAGGGGACACGAATAATAAAGAGAAAATACCGTACAACAGTTCTGTCTCCGTTGAATGAAGTGGTTCGGATTCAACTTTACCAAACTCTGTAGGTCCCGTCCCTAGAAGCCCAACATCTCGTATAGAAAATTAGAAAGAACAAGTATACATAAATCTGAACTTACAAACAACAATATGAAAAAAAAAACTGTTTCCAAAAACAGTGTCGAAACATTGACATTTACAAGAAACCGTTCACCAACGACAAAGATGTTTATTCCATCTTACAAAATCTTTTAAGTCTGCAACAATTCAAAATCATATGATATGTAGATGCATACTGTAGAAAGTCTTTCTTTATAAAGGCTTATAAATATAAAGTACTCGTATTTGTATCAGTATAATTATCTGAGGAAAGCGTGCTTCTTAACTCGAAACATGAGAAGGTAAATAAGTAATTTTATTGAACTTAAGAAGGCTGAAGACAAATCTTTATGCTTGTAGAGAGAGAGCTATGCATCTCCTTCGCCTTATGCTTTTTAGAGCTATATGGACTCTCACACGTGTCTGTTTCTGCAGCTGAACACATTCTTTACAAAAAAAATGATTAAACTTTTCTTTAGGGGGGGGGGACGGATAACAGTCACAAAGAAATATGTGTTTGTAAGTCAAAATACAGTAATGGTTCCTCCTTTTCTTAAATAGCATGCAATGCAATTGGAAAATGTTAATTTTATTCTTTTTTTAGTAAATGGAATGCTGATTTTGATTGCAAAATCGTGGGGTGATGTGAATGGAAGAAAACAGTAACTTCTGCATTGGGTTCTTTGACTCATATCAGCTCGTGATTTTGCAGCATATTAGGCAATTTAAAAACCAGAAGAAAAAAAATGAAAATCACGTAATTTGAAGTAGAGTAACTGTTGCGACAATAGCGATATTCTGCTCCTAGGAATCACACAAGAACTTAGATACTTGACTACGCCCACACTTGATCTGGTTTCTGTTTCGGCGAACAAACATAACGTAACATTCTACAACTTTTGCACGCTACTTAAACTCAAAAAAAAAAAAAAAAAAAAAAAGGTTGAGAGTGCTCCACCAACATCCCGGTTTGGCCTGTTGGGAAGGCTGGAAACACCCCGGTCCCTAGAATAAAACAAACAGAGCGCAGAGTATCCGTCCACACTGACCTGACGGTCAGACATCTTATCTGTATACGGAACACTTAAGTTTATCTTATCAAAGATAATCAACTTGTTCTTAGCATCAATGGAGCATCAACCTTTTAGAATATTGAGCAAAAGCTCTCATTCTCTGTTTCCCGTACAAATACTTGACCATCAGTTTTTGAGTGGCATGGGAAGATAACGTTCGTGAGAAAAGCTGAACGCGAAATGACTCCCAAGTAGAACACACACTGAGACAGTTTTTTACATTATCCAACAATGAATCACTACATTTCCCAAGAAATGAAATCACGAAAGCTTGAAACGGAAAATCGTTCGTTACGAAAAATTCCTCTAACTTCCAAAAAAACAGGAATAACTTTTCCGCAGAACTACCATCGCATTCCTCCAAACTTGCTACAAACTGATCTAACGCAATTAACGAGGTTTTAACAATGATTTTATCATACAACATGTCATGTCTGGGAAGGTTTTTATCTTTCGCTTGCATACTGTGAAGTACCTTATCCAAAGATTCATGCAACAAATCTTTTGAATTTAACAAATCTACTGTGAGATTTCGATTTTCTAACATTTCACTCTCACTTGCAGACGCAAACAAACATTTCTTTTCTTTGACATAATTTAACAAGCTCTGCAAAGTTTCAGAAATTAACTCATTTCTCTCATCTTTATTCGGATTTAACACATTTTGCTGTGTCAAAAAGACAAGCTCATTTCCTAAAACAGTCAAGGTCTTTAAATCCAACGAGAACACATAACCCTGTTGCGCTTCTTTATCTAAGAGCAGCAAGTCTCTCAACGTGAAGTTGTTTGAAGGCATTTCCTCCTCCTTAGAGGCACGTGTCTCAGACACACTAACAGACATCGTAATCAAGCAACTAACACACACAACCGAAAGGAACGAACACAACTTTGCTGGAATTTCGTGTTCATCGACCTTGCAATATACGTGACTCATACCATCTAACCTTTCGACTCTCCCTTCCTCTCTCTCTCTCGCACAAATAACAAGTACTTTCTTATGTTTAAATTGCCTCTTATTCAAGATCACCACCAATGAAATGAACGAGTTCGTCGCTATCGTTTTGTAATGTTGTTTTGGCTTCCTATTGAAGCCCGAGTTTCCAGACTTCACCCACTCGGCCACGGAAGACGGATTAACACATAGAGAACCAAGATCCCAAGATCTCAACAAAATAACATCCCTTCTAAAACTGCTCAATGCGAGGCAAGGAAATTATTTTATATAGATTTATTGTAGAACAAAATAGTGTTTGTGAGAAATACAAATATTCAAAGTGCAGAGAAAAAAAAATACTTCCTCGATTCTATAAAATACATCTACAACACTCGCGGAAAGAATACCAATACTTGTAGAATAAACTGGTTACACACACTAAAAATACTATACTCTAACATATGCACATACCAAATACCTGGGATTCGATTTGTGGCCTGCCGTGTGAGTTTCCTGACTGAAATTCCAATATTCCCACACAGGCCTAAAGACCTTAAGTGCCTAAAGACCTTAAATATATAAAATTTAAATTTAGAATTTTCGTAAATAAACTACTCCGTTCATTTGTGCTACGTTTGAGCTGGGTTGTGAAGCAAAATTTTTATTGTGTTCAAACAGACAACGAAAGAATGGTCGCTGGGATGGAACCAACGACCTTCCGAATTCCACACCATCGCTCTATGGCAGCTCGGTTAAAATATTTTAAAATGCTGCTATTTTGGAATGACGTTATCAGATTTGATATTTTACTATATCTTAGAGAGTATTAGGGGCCCAAACAATAACTGTGACGGCACAATCCAGCACAAACGAAGCACAATCGATTGCGTCTGTCTTTTGTTCCGTAGACAAATATTTCGGAATGTGACGATTTTCACTTGACGTCAAATGAGAATCGCCACATTATTTTTTTGCGCGTTTGAGCACAAACGAAATTTCTTGATGCACAATCCAGCTGAAACGAATGGAGTGTTTTATTTGTGAAAATAAAAATATTTTAAAATGTGGCTATTTTGGAGTGACGTTATCAGTTTTGAAATTTTGCTATATCTTTGAGAGTATTAAGGCCCAAACAATAATTGTGACGGCACAATCCAGCACAAACGATTAAGCATATTTTTAATAAAATTTATAAGGTGAGATAAATTTTATAGCGTTCTCATGCTTTGTAAAAAAATAATCCAGAGGAGATTTTGACTTGACAGACGTATCTCTCTCTAACTCCGACAAAGACGCAGGACGGAAGAACTAGTTCACTTTGAAGCTATCAGCAGAGATGTAAAGGAGGGTATACGCGGGTATTAGGTGTATATCCTGCTTAAGTTTTTAGGCATTACCGTATACCCACCTAAAATATGCAGCTATATGGCGTAAGCGAAAGGTTTCGTTACAATAAGCGAAGCGTATATCCATCTAAAATTTACCATCACATCCGTGGCTATCGGCCCAGGGACAGAAATTAAAAGAAGAAAGGAAAATAAAGACATAAACTCAGGTAATGTTGTTAACCTGTGTCAGAATGTCACTATTTCCGTTCTCAGTATCAAAATTTATCTCCATGACGGGAGACAATACTAAATATTTAGTGCTGTAATCCTCTGAATAGAAAATATCCGTAGGCGATTGCTATAATTATTTTGCTTCGAGGCGTTCCATTTAAATACAAATTATACCTCCTAAAACAGTATGTAAATTAATTTATTTGTCACTTAAGAGTTATATACAACAAAAAATGAAATAAGATAAATTCTCAATTCACCAAATGACTGCTGGAATTGTACTTGTGAGGTGATGTGCATGATCGCTTTCTCCTCAAAATAGCCTGTAGCCCCACTCACATTATATTGCTATAATCCTTATCAAATTGTCAATAAAAGGTATTCCGAACTCTCTCTTTCTTTAGTTATTTCTTGTGAGTAATGGCTCGTATCGGAGGACAAAACAAAACATCTCGTAGTAATTTTAAGAACATATAAAACGTGACTCAACGTTATATTAGACTAAAAATTCAGACATCATCTGGGAAAACCACTGTTGCCATACAGTTTGAGTACCAGTTTTTCTGCTCAAATAGTTCTAGTGGAGGACTTCGTGCGTTTGTCACTGGTCCCTTAGAACGTATTGCTGTCTCTTAGGGGAGCCACGCCACAGTGGTCATTATCATTCATCACGACTTTTGACAGAACCATCAAACACGTCACTGTGACGGGCCTGTCACATGTGAAATTTTTGATCATCTCTTTATGTCTACATATAGTCATTCAAGAACACTTTCAGCTAATATGACTACTCCTCATCATCATTCTGGAAGACATCATCTATCACAGCAGGTTCCAACACCACCTTATTCTGATCCTCCATCGTACTCTGTTTCTATAAAATCAAGAACAAAAGCACATCAAAAACGCACTACCGATCAACTAGCTTCATCCAGCATGGACAACTCCAGACGATCCTCAACTTCTGCACCGTCTAAGAAAACGCACACTATCAGCGACTCAGATTCAGATCATGAAATGGCGCACAGTGAACACGAAGACACTCTCTTAGGATCTACTAATAATTCAGTTACTTCATATCTGCTTACAAACTTCGACCCCAAATTTCAAAATACCAAACTCCTGTTTCAACAATTTGTGAAATATGTTTCAAGAGATCTCATTGTTCGCATCATTCACACACGTAATGGCATCATAGTAAAATCTTCCGACCCTAACCTAGCCACAAGATTACGAGACAGACATAGCCTGGAAATATTCGGAACTTCTGCAAAATTCACTAAACTCCATGCTCCCAGCTTGAAACAACCCTCCACGCAGATCACCAACGTTATCTGTAGTAATACGAGGGGTCACTCCAGATTTAACAGATGAGGAAATTACACAGGAACTCAAAACCGAAGGCCATCTTCTAACAAAATGTCTCCGTATTAAAACCAAACTCGGCACACCTAGTTACATGGTGCGTGTACTGACCAATCATTCAGAAACCATCACTAACTTACTGACATCTGGAGCCTATATCTATAGATGTCGTTAAAGAGTAGAACCTTCTCATTCACAACCTCCACTACCAACACGATGCGAACACTGCCAGCTATATAATGATCATACAACCTCTCAGTGTCCAAATACACCAAAATGTGGCTATTGTACAGGATTACACAGCACAAAAGAATGCCCAAACCTCAACCAACCACCGAAATGCAATACCTGCAACCAGCAACATCCTACCTACAGTTACAAATGTAAAAACAGACCAGAACCCACTCCAGACAATCCAGGACTCGTTTCACCTCTTCGCCCTCCAGAGACTAAGGCATCCCAGTCACCGATCATCTCTCCATCACAACCTATCACCGTCGACCAATTTCTTTGGTTCATCACCATTACCTTGCAAAACCTATATCCATTCCAAAGAAACAACGTTTTATCCCACCTCCAATTCGCAGCACGCTCAGTCCTCAACATGAATCTCCAACCTACCTATTCCGGTCCTTACATCTATGTACATACACACCCACTAGAAACTGCAGTATAAGACAATGATACTCCCTATCATTATCATCATTCTCGTTACATTTTCTATCACCTATCACCACCATCACAGCAAAGTCTCCCATCAGTGTTCGACAAGGGCTCATCTGTCTCTCATCACACCTAGAGTCGCCCCTGGGTAAGAAGATTCACCCTCGCCTGTCCGTTTTAATGTTTGTGACGTAAAATTGCACTTCATCCCCATTACTCATTAGGCATCATAATCATCATGGATCCTGAACCAAACATGATTATAAGCGTAATGCTTATAATGGCAACCATTTATTTAAGATATGAATAAAATAAAGGATAAATACATTTCGTAACCTCCCTTAGAGCACCCCCAATCCTACTCATCCTCTTCTCCTATACATCCCTTCCCTATAGAGAGGGCGTAACCCTCTAGTGGGTGTTAGTCACTCCGGTGACTAACAAAAGAGGCCTTAGGTCTCTTGCAAAAAAAAAAACAACTAAAAATTACGTAACAAATAGATTTTGAATTTATTTATAGACCTTTTGCATTTTTGGTTCAGACCGGGATAGGGTTCGGTAGACGATGGGAAGGTATCGGCAGGATCTTACTGAAGGAAACTGAGGGAAACCCTGGAGAACCTCCGTCAGAACGGTCGGCCGCAGGATTTGAACCCGCGTACCTGTTGCCGCTCCGAAGTCCATGACGTTACCGCTTGGATATAACAAATAGAAGAAAGCGGCCATATACTTGCTTGCAAGTACAAATCTAGCATTTGTTCGGTGGGTTCCAGTTTAGAAAAAAATAATATACTCAGATTCTGCTTGATAGAGCAGAAATTAATGTACGTAACTACATACAAGCAAAGCTCGATCTCATGTTTATCTGATTCGCTTTTAGTTTTTTCATTTAGATTTATCTATTTAATGGACTGAGTAGACTAAACGCTACCTTCCTTTCGATGAAGTTTATATCTTTATGTCCGCTCCAGCAAAGATCACAACAAATCATGGAATGAAACGAAACTCTTCTAATCCTCCCTTTTCCATGATACGAAACCTTTCTGACTCCAGCTCAGCTGTTGCTGCAAGAATATCAGCCTATATTTTCTTAGTTTATTTCTTTTATTGCAGTGAACCGACCCCATTTCCATACTTCCAGAAATACAAAAGCAAACTCTTAAAATAATTTTGAACTTTTTAAGCTTGCGAAAATGTATGAAATATTGACATTGTAAGTAGCCTTATTTTAAAGCTACTGCTTCCAGATAAGGAAATTTCTTTGAGGGTCAATTGCGGGACACAACTAGTTGGGATAAATCGAAGCTTATTTTGATGATAGTAGTTGGCGTTTTGAAGATACGGCACAAAATCGGCCTTTTGAATGAAGACAATTCACTTTTTAAAATATGAATACTTACAAAATTAGCTATATCAGTATAAAATCCAATTCGGGGTAAAGAAAAGAATTCTACTCATAAAAGAAGTGATATCCATTTGCGAGTTACTTTTTTGTGTCACTTTGGCGGAAGGAAACTAAATTTCCTCATTTTATTACAAAGGAGACAGGTCCGTCATAGTGACATAAAAAAGTAACCAGCAAAATGAATATCACTTTTTTTAGTAGAATTCTTACGTTACTCCTGTCTTTACCCAGAAGGGTTTATATACTGATTATTTATTCCAAAGAAAAGAATAATATTTTAAATATATTTCTTAAGTTAAAATGTGGAGTTGTGGACGTATTGGTTGTCCATTTAACTGTGTACATTTGAATTCTATTGTGCCGCCTGATTGACATAAACCTCCGGAGATAGCCCAAATAATCGTTGGCGGACCCTGGAAAATTCATTATGAAAAAATGAAACCATTTTGGTTTAACTGTAGTTATAAGTTTCACTGTAGATGGCAGAACTAATATTTCCTTACATTTGCACACATTTATGGTTTAGCATCATAACAGCAAACGACGGAGAAAAACCGAATGTAAGAACAAAAAAATGGTTAAGGAGCTTGTAAATATACTGAGTTGCACTTCTTCGTTTTTGACAATAACTTTAATAAACAGCAGTTTCCACAAGTACCAAGGTAAATGAAAGGGGTCAGTCAAACGCTTTTGTGGTTCAAAGCATGTTCTGTGGAGTCCTTTGATGTTATTTTTGTAGGGGCCAAAAGTGGGTACTTTAAATTCTGGTCCCCAATTAAATAATTAATTTAGTAGATTTAAGCACCAAACCCTGAAATTTGTACTGCCCAATTATTTATGAATAAGGATGAAAGTAATGTGGGGAAACTGATATTATTATGGATTCGTTGCTTACGGTTTCTTTCCTGACGTTTGCACTCGAAAAACAAATTTTGTTATTGGTCGTGGTTAAGCTGAGAATGTCAAGAAGACTTCGGTACGTGACAAATTTAACCTAACAATATCTAAGCGGATAAGTTAAAGACTGCACTTCGAGTTTTCTCTAGCTATTTATTTCTATAATGCAATTATTGTAGGATTCTACTTCTTAAACAACTAAAAGGAATTTTAGAGACCTCTTAGCATGAATCATTATGTGAATGAATCAAACTAGCAATTGTGGGCCCTTAGCATAACACGGAATGGAAAAAGTACGAAATTGGAATTTGGATTTTATTTATGGCGTTTAGACATCTAGGACTCAGGCCGGTGTAGGGGAAAGAAAAGATGTTGCCCAGGGCATTTGTTGAATCCGACATTGGAATAACTACGAAATGTATCTGATGGAATAACACAGACGAAAATATAGCCGATCGGAATAACACCCAAAGGAAATGAAGCGTTCGGAACGATGTAAGGTTTTTCTATACCTAGAGCGTAAAGCTAATTTAAAGTCGTAATGCGTTAGTGAAAAATCGTTACTGAGCTTGGAGTGTTACTTTTGTCGAGCTTAACGGAAAAACTTCGTTTCGGCACTGGAAGATATGTAATGCAGATAAGAACAAAATTTTCTTGATAAGTATGTTAATTCAAACACATGCATTATGTTGAATCAGCAGAAGAATTCTTGACTAAGTTTCTTTATTGGCAAGTCAGTCACTTACACTTCGGTAAACAGAATATTAACGAAATCGTAAAGGAATATCTAAACTAAATATCAACTACGTTTTCTGTTATTTCGCACTTGATTATCTCAATGCTTAAACGTATGAATTCTCATGTGAGATCTTGAATACGCTACGACCAATTACAATACTCTCATGCCTTTAACAAAATCGACAGTTATTACTTCTATCAAACACTTTCACAACGTTATAACCATTGGTGGATTTTGGCTTCATTTTTTGGCCTTGCCCACTGCATGGAAGAGGTATTTTGGGACAATATAACGGGTCATTACAGAATAATAATAATAATTATTATTTTTTTGCTTCGTTCGTCTGGGCATTCGGAAACTTTCGAGTTTTGACCCCCCCCCCCTTGCGAGGCCAGTCCAGGACCGAAATCCACACCTGCGCACTTTAACTTCCCCACAAATTATGCTCTGACCGTAGCAGTAGTTCAAACTCACTTACAAATATGAGAAGCTTACTCTTCGTTCCTTGTTTTTCATATCTGTCAATGGTCTAGACACTAGAATTTCATTCTTTCCTGCTGAGAGATAATAAGCTCAAGGATGGATTAAATCTGGACGCCACTCAGCAACAGACATCACCCCAAGAGACCAAAATCCAGAAAGAGGTTAGAAAAATATTCCCGTGTGGTTATTATGATTTTTAGCAAAATAAATTTCTCGTAAGACGAGTAATTTTTATAGTCACGCGTTCTCTTTTAGTTGTAACTGATACGTTTTTTCCATTGGATATTTTTCCATAAGAGTTTTAATTTTCATTTCGAGGACCACTCTGCTGGAAATAAATTTGTGCAGGAGCATTTTTTCACATCACCTTGTGTAAAACATGACGTAATACCTTCCCTTTCGTTACATACAAGCAAAATAACACCAACAAAACATTTTCACGGGATCCGAATATGAGAAAAAAGATAAATGTCTCATTTCAACGATATAGACTTCCGAAAGCGTGGGAAAATGAGTTTTAGAGTCTGATATTTCGAAAACGACGAATAGAAGAATTGAGGCGTCATGGTACCCTCAAATACTTCAAACCTAGGGCTACTAGTAGGATGACCCCACTTGGCCTCGTTTTGAAATTAATCAGAATTTAATCCGCTTTATAAGTGACTACGAGCTATATTATAAAACCCTGAACCACGTGCTCGAGCTAACCTATAGTACATGGTATAGGAGGCCATAGTAGACTATACCCTATACTCTGGCGCTCTATTTCCCCCAGCCCCTGTGGCATATCTGCTAAAGAACATGGACCATTTTATAAAAGGCTACGAACCATTTTATAGAACCCTGAACATAGCACAACTAGCCTACAGAACATGACACAGAAGGTTATAGTAGACTATACCCTATACTCTAACGCTCTATTTCCCCAGCCGCCGTGGTGTATTTGCTAAAAACACATGGTCTATTTCATAAAAGACTACGACCCATTCAGAAGGCTATGCTGGAGCTACTCTATATTTCAGGACTGTACGATAAGCTGTGTCGCAGTTTCTGACTACAATTTATAAAAGGCTACGGCCTCTTCTTTCAACCTTGTTCAACATAGTAGAGATTTCATGAAAGGCTACAACAACATTTTTCAACCCTATTTTAACATAGTACAGATTCCATAAAAGGATACGAAGCATTTTTCAACCCACTGGATAGCACCATAGCAGAGATTACGCAGACAACGGGTTTACAAGCACATTCTAACACAGCCCTAACAGGTAATTACATACACAGCACAGAGGCTACGGTCTACACATTTTTCCCAGCCCCTATTTAACATAGTAGAGATTAGACAGGAATATATGCCCTCTAGGCTAGAGATTACAACCCCTAGTGCACAACCACTATTTAACATAGTAGAAATTTCATAAAAGGCTACGGCTCATTTTTTCAACTTCTATTTAACATAAAAAGATTTAACCCCACCTTACTCGAGCTTTCCTTTCTCTATTTCATACCTAGCGGAAAATGTTTTGAGTAGATAAAAACCGCTAAAAAATAAGATTCCAATGCTTTAACGTAGTCCCTTATTGAACATCATGCTGAGTCATATGTACCAAAGTGTGGTACTCGCTTACTCGAGCGTTCCCTAGAGGGACCCAACTAGCTTAGTTCTTGTGCCTGTACAGTGTAAAGGCTTCAGGTCTATCTAGATTTTCATGACTCTTTTGAAATTTTGATCGTACACCAAATTTCTTTCCACCGATTGTACAGACAATAGGTATTTCTCCTGTACATTCTAATGTGATTTCCGAAAATTCCGTTTCGTGGAAATTTCTTTTCATAGATCGTAGTGTCAAGGGGCTTCTCATATGATTTCTCAAATCTTGTTTCTGTGTAAATTTTGGTCCACAGATCACAGCCAGTCAAAGGCGTCTTGCCTGTGTGGATTCTCATGTGAACTTTCAATTTACATTTCTGGGTATATTTCTATTCACAGATGGTACACTCGAAAGGACTCTCGCCCGTGTGGATTCTCATATGACGATTTAAACTACCATCCTTGGTAAATTTCTTTCCACAGATCGTACAGTCGAAAAGCCCTTGCCTGTGTGGAGTCTCATGTGATTCTTAAATCACTTTTTTGCGTAAATTTCTTTCCACACACCGAAAAGTCAAAAGACCTCTCGCCTGTGTGGATTATCATGTGACGTTTCAAACTACCTTCCTGGGTAAATTTCTTTCCACAGATCGTACAGTCAAAAGGTCTCTCGCCTGTGTGGATTCTCATGTGAAGTTCCAAATTACGTTTGTTCCTAAATTTATTTCCACAGATCGCACAGTCAAAAGGCCTCTCGCCTGTGTGGATTATCATGTGAGCTTTCAAATGACCTCCCCGGTTAAATTTCTTTGCACAGATCGTACATTCAAAAGGCCTC
>JAGDQP010038372.1:0-18198 GCA_022664845.1 Lepisma saccharinum
TAATGTGTCAGATAGTTTCAAGATTCGCAACGGATTGAAACAAGGTGATGTCTTGTCACCACTACTGTTTAACTTTGCGTTAGAATATGCGATTTTAGAAATTACAGAGTACAAAAAGGGACTACTATTGAATGGTTTGAATCAACTGTTCGTATACGCGGATGATGTAGATTTAATAGGGGACGATATAGATGCAGTACAAAGCAACACCGATGTCTTAGTAGAAACGTGCGGTCAGGTAGATCTACAAATAAACATAGATGAAACAAAATGCATGTTAACAATACGAAACACAGGGAATGAAGGAAATAAAAACATAAGAATTAGGGATGAGGTCATAGACAAGGTAAACAAATTTAAATACTTGGAAGCATACGTAACAAGCAAAAATGGGGTAACGGAAGAAATGGAAAGTCGCTTAGTGTCGGGGAACGCATGTTTCTATTCATTCCAAAAAACTTCTAACATCGGGATTATTATCAAGGAAATTAAAAATATACAGTACGGTTATTCTGTCGGTAATACTTTAAGGTTACGAAAGTTGGAGTACGACCCTAGCAGATGAACATAAATTAGGTGTGTTTGAAAAAATGGTTTTGAGAAAGATATACGGGCCGGAACGGAAGGAGATGACTGGAGAATGGAGGAGTCTGCATAATGAAGAACTCCACAGACTGTACGATTTACCAGATGTTGTAAAAATAATGAAATCGCGACGACTAAGATGGGCAGGCCATGTAGCTCGGATGAGGGAAAACGAAGATTATATTCTATCCTGGTTAGAAGAGCGGATGGAAGGAGACCATTGGGAAGACTAAGACATCATTGGGTGGACAATATTAGAAGAGATTTTCGAGAAGTAGGTGTTCGTGATGAAAACTGGCTTGATATTGCCCAGGATAGAATCTAATGGCGAACGTTTGTTACTGTGGCGATGAACTTGCGAGTTCCATAAGCTATGGAGTTAGTTAGTTTATAAACAAAATTATTATTTTTACGTTTTAGTACGAATTTATTAAGAAAAGAATTTATATATAAAAAAATATTATTATTTTTTTTCGTGTTATTTCGATGTTCGGTTACATTTTCTCAAGCTAAATGTTTTGTGACCCAAAACCTAAAGTGTTATGCAAGCAAGAAAACCCATTCTAGTATTTATTTTAGGATAAAGAGGTTGAGAATAATAAAAAAATATATTAACATTTGCTTTTAAAATATATAAATAAGGTATATAGAAATACCTTATTCATAGAAAGTAACAATGGAGTATTGTATTGTCACCGGGCTTACGTAGTTGTGCAAAATTTAATCATTCTATGATGTCAGAAAATGAGCTAAATTAACGTTGCTAGATTTGATGACACTACGATTGTGAGCTAAAGAAAAGAATGTAAAATAGATTTAACTGAAACTCTAACCGGAAAAAGAACCTAGAATATTTGAAATTGAGAAGTTTTCAATGCACTTCTATTGGAACCGAGTTTTTGAGAAGCTACCAGAAACTTCATAATTGCAGAATTTTTAATCTGAATAATGACGTATTTAAAATCACTAACAGCTCAATATAAGAGCGGGAAACCTTTAAAATATTATTTCTGGTCGAAGTTTTAAAGCTTGTGATTGTATTCGTTTAATTATTTTATTGAAACATTTAACTTTAAATTGTTGCGAGAGCAATACAGTTTTGCTGGTTTTAGCCTGTCTTCCTCTGCTTCTTAGTCGGATAATGTCACGCGCTCTCAACCAATTCCAGCAAAGCAGCGAACTGGACCTATCTTTCTCCTCTTCTCCACTAACCTTGAATAGAAGCTTTCCTTGAATAGAAGCATTGAATATGGAGAACTGCCCCATCTAGTGGTGGCGATTGCTTTTTTAAAATTATATAATTTGTCAGCTTTGTTTAGTATGTGTTGAATGTTTTTCTAGTACAATTTAAAGTACTAGAAAAATATATGCCTAGATATTTGACATTATCAGTGATCGAGATGTTAGTAAGACGATTGTGTTTAGAGAAAATTACTATTTTTTATTTTTCATAAGAGAGTTTTAATTTTAGGTCTTGTAATTTTTTGTTGAGAGTCTGAATTTGTTTTTCAAGATTTTGGAAATTGATTACATTATGTATGTCTGGTGTGTGAAGTATTGTAATGTCATCAGTAATAGTCATTTTTAAATGTTCCTATGCACATTGTTAGAAATATAAACAATGAAAACGTTGTCGCTTAACTACGACAGACATATTGTACAAACATTGGCTGTAATGTCATTTTTTCGTTGAAAATAGTGAGTTCCCTATTTTTTAATATATTGAATATATAGTTTGATGTTGCTTTACTCTTCGACGTGGTGATTACAAAGGGATGAATCTTACGGTAAGATTAACTGTCATTTATTTATTAAGCTCGTTTTAATTTAAATTTTATTTAATTGTTGATCCATGATTATACTAGTTGACCATATTCTTTATCTGTTCCATAATTGATTGAACGAATCTCTTCATTTCTATTGGAAACGAAGTTTTGAAATTGATTCAAATGAATCGCGTACCGGCTAAATTATAATAGAGCCAGATTGATTTATTTTATTTGAAAAGATATACCAGGGCATTCAAATATGAGGCAGGTCGTTGGACACTCCCGCGAATCGTTCAAAACAGTTACCGGCAAGTTAAACTTACACGAGTTAGTTTAAATCATCTTTAACTGAACTAACCGTATCTAGTCCTTCGAAATCAGAACCGAAATAGTGTATTGAATACATTGTGATTTCTGTTTCGGGGGAGTTTCCAAAGAGCACCCAAATTTGACTCGGGCCAATGGAATAATTAAATACATGGAAAGTATGTACTATTCGAAGTAATTCTCCTGCACTGCAATGCATCTTTCCAGCGTTCTTGAAGCTGTTTTATTCTCTCTTCAAAATAATAAGTTTTGGGTGTTAGAGTGATCAACTGTCCCGTATTTCCCGGGAACTCCCGTATTTTAGCTATCTTTCATCATCCCGTCTGCCGTATTGATCTTCAAATACTATCGAATTCTTTAAACTCAATCATTGTCCTTAATTTTTCAATGTATATTCTAAACCCAAATACAATTTAACAGTAAGGCCTTAAATAAAATAATAATAATAATATAAAGAAAGACAATTTGACACTAATCTCGATAATGTGGAAAATTCTAATCGATTCAGATCTGTTCTGGCCAACAAATATAGGGCATATATAAATTATATTAAATAGTTTTATGTGCTATTTAACGATATTTGTATATTTTAAATATAAATCATCCTATTAATTAATGTAAGATTTACTTTTGAAAACATTTAGCTAAAATTTGTCGTGACTCAGTCTCCGTATTTTCATGTTAAAAGTTGGCCAGGCTATTGGGTGCGTATACACTTTCGAACAGTTGTGATGATGAAATTGTTGTCCTCAAAATAACTTCCTTGTAGATCACATTTCAACCTTGCAAACGCGTGATAGTCATTGGGGGCATATCTGGGCTGTAAGATAAGGGATAGCACGCCCCAGCTGAGTTTTCTGATAGTGTCTACTGTCCTATGAGCTGTATGTAGTCTGGCGTTGTTCTGGAGATACGATAACCCATTTTATTTTTCAGCATTTTATGAACACTACCAATATTGATGTTCTCCTGTTGAGCAATTTTCTGCTCTGTAATGTTTCTTTTACTCCTCACAATTAATTTATCACCTCCATGTTTTCCGGTGTTATGGACGTTCGTAGACGTGTGTCGTGCGGTTCATTTTCAACTCGCGTAGTTCCTCTCCAAGAGATTTTACATCATTCAAACATCTGTGTTTGTGACTGACACTGTTCTCTGTAAATGCTTGCGATGCCAGGTCAAAATTTGTAAGTTTGGGATCATTTTCTGTACTAAAAACCTAATATTAATTTGTTCCGCAGACTGAAGCGCTTCCTGCTCCTTCGTCGCTTTCACGGGTGCCACACGCGATAGACCAGATCAACATCCCATTGTAAGTAACACATAATGGTCGGAATATGCAAAGTCACATACTGTGCCGCAGGAATCACCACGTGGCAAGTCCAACAGGGAGTCATATGTTAATACGTATTATTATATTTCCTTGGATAGCATTTCTGATCCTGAAACGTATGTGGGGTTGAAGGGCGTAGATTTTTGTGTCTTCTAACCAAGCATGCTTATCGTTAACATTACAAAACTGGTTTGCTGAAGCTCCTATACAGCGTGGAAACCAGTGCAAATCTCCAACAAGAAGAAAACCTACAAACGACCTGAAGATACACATTGCTTCAGAGATTACTGTTCTCGCGTTACTTCGGACCTGACGATCGACTCAAATAATTTCACACTCATACTATAAGAAACGTGTGTGGATGAAATTAGTTTACTAGAAAAAAATTTGTTACTTTCCTTTAATATTCATAATTCTTTTGGCACATAATTATGGTACTGACAAAAGAACAGGGGAGTTTTCTAAGTCGATATTTATTACCTTAGACGGATGTAATTTGCGCTATTAGAAAGAGCAGTTGTTTGAATTTCAGATGGGTTACAATTTGATTAAGCTCACTACGTTATCACAAGGCAGCAGTTTCCAAAATAGTGAATGTCAGTAGGAGAAAACGGAGCTACTCCATTGTAATCACTTCATGATCCTTGTACTCCTTACCTTTTTCGTATTTGAAGCAATCAAACAAAACAAAACAAAACCTAACCTAACCTTAGTTAACTTAGCTTATTGAATCTGAAGCCAAGAATGGATAAAATATGAAATTGCTTAAAAAAAATGGAGAGCAGAAGATCCGTGAAGTGATTATAATGTAGCTGTTCCGAGAAAACTTCCTATATACTCCGATTCGAGGTATCCAAACCTGTTATTACTGTGCAATGGGAGTCCAAACCTGTTATTACTGTTTCAAAAGGCCCCTCCGCATTCTCCAAACAAACATTACAACAACTGCATTCTTTAAATGGATTTAGGTGTCTCTTCTACATTGGCCACTATATTCACGGGAACGTGCAAGTACTCATCAACCGCCCACACAGCACAATCACGTTAAATAAACGTTTATTCAACTTTTTCTTAAATGTTTATTAAACGTTGAATTTTAGTTGAATTGACGTTGATTCCACGTTTATACAACTATCGGATTAGTATTCTAACAAATGTTGAATCAGAAGTTTAATAAACGTTTTAAAGACGGTAAATTAAACCTTTTCTGCAACTTTATTTTGGCATTGACGTTGATTCAACGTTACAAAACGTTGAATAAACGTCTATTCAACGTTTAATCAACGTTACACAACGTTTATACAACGCTTAGAGAGTAGCAAAATTCAACCTTCAGGACAAATTTCGTACCTTTCCTAAAAATCCCTACTTACAACGAATATTTGAATCTGTGAAGATGAACAGAATAATATAAGTTTCCCAGACCGAAGCCTAGTACTTTTTAGGGTTGATTCCTGGAAAAATTCTTTGATTATAGGATTTTAACCTGGAATCAACCCTAAAATTGTAATTTCAATTAAAACATATCGTACTTAACATTGAAGTACTAGGCTTCGGTCTGGGGAACTTACATTATTCTGATCATCTGCACAGATTTAAATATTTGTTATAAGTAGGGATTTTGGGGGAAAGGTACGAAATTTGTCCTGAAAGTTAAATTTTACTTCTTTCCAAACGTGACCCGTGACGTGACAATCCAACAATCCGGGTTTGATTCCCGGTGGGAGAAGTTGAAACAATTTTACCTAGGGGGGTTTCAAAGGTTTTTCGTCAGTCTCGCCAGACAAATGCCGGGATGGTACCTACAAAATAGGCCCTGGCCGCGTAGTTTCCAACATTTTCTCCCCCACCCTATCTGCGCCTGAGCCCAAGATGCCTAAAGGCCATGAAAACTTCAAATTCAACTCCGCACAAGATTCACAGAGAAAACTGTTTTCTTCATCCGAACCAAAAGATAGAAAATCCTAGACAGTCGAGACTCTAATCTAGACCCTTTTGGGAGGATGAGTGGTAAGACTCCCTGCCTTGTAATCAATGGGTCTCGGGTTCGATTCCCGGTTGAGACAGAAATTGAGAGTCACGGTAAACTGTTGGTCCCGTCCAGATATTCAAACGATGGAAAGTAATGGTAAACCACCATCGGTTCACATGCCCAGGAACCTTTCTTAGGGCACAACACACATCACCTTCATCACATAAATAAATAATTAAAGTTGAAAGAATGGTTAAAAACTGAATATTGGTCACATTGACCCTATTCTTCGATAGTTTCCCCGGGGGCCGGAATCCGGTGCGATACATTACCCTTAATTCCAGTTAACAGCCATAATGGCCAGGTACTGGCTCCACGCCAAACTTTTGCACGAGAAATCCCGCCACGCAATAACTGCCTGCCATAATACTAAAAAAAAATTTTTTTTTCTACTGTGATTACCAATGTTTCCTCTTTCAACGTGTGTGCAACTATCTATGGCTAACACCTGTATGTTATTTTTAAAAGCTTCATCGATAAATAACTGCACTTCCTCTACCTACTAACGATGTGGACAATGGATATTGATTGTATGTGTTCAACACTGAATAACTGAGTCTCACACAATTTGAAACAGTCAATGAGAATGCAGCCTGCTTCTGAACATCGAAACGATTTAGTAGAAACATGAGTTGCGCGATCCACTCATCAGAAGCCTTCTTTATTTACTTTCAAAACTCTAGTGAGCGGAAACTGGTACCGTCATCCTAATATGAATATACACATAACCACACTGGAGGAAAACAATACCTGGCAACGTAAATGAGTTGCTATTTGACTTTCTCTTTCTGTCCACCTCCTTTTTTAAATTTAAATTTTATGTATGGCTTTTAGGCATATTTGTCACAGACAGGATAGCATAGGTAAAAAGACGTGGAATCGAAGCCGGCTAGGACCTACTTTGAAGATACCGTCCAGGTAATAGGAGGGCAGGCTGCTCGGAGTGAACCCAGGAGAACCTTCCAAATGTGAAATAATACTCTACAAACAGGGCTGTGGTTGCTTAGTTGATCTCGCTACTACTCTTCGATTATACTTTTCACTCTTTCACCAACGAGTACAAAAACAAGTTCTTTTCCTCGTGTACAAGGGGAATTTAATAGCATTATTTACATAACCAATAATCTGCTTCTGTACTATCTGGAACCTAACGCCATAGAATGGACCAGTTCTCTACACTCTTCGCGACTGATTTCCAGGTATTTTCTTCATGCGACAGATATTATAATGCATGCAACATCTTGCACGTTATGCATCGTGTATAAGTGCGTTTTGCTAATGAAATATAACGTATTGAAAGTACATCTCCTTAATCACTTGATCCTGTTTTCTACTGATTTCCTCGGATTGGCGAAAACTTAAACACATATAACTGATAAAACATGGGAAAACAACATTATATTCACATGAAGTCATTCCTCTTTTCTAGTATATTTTCTTTCATCCTTCCTCAAACTAAACCGCCTTTCGGCTCCTCCACACCGTTGAAGTTAAGTCAGCAGACAAACAAAGGAGAAGCGCCTTCCGTTAAGACTTGAGAGAACAAAAGACAAACGGTTAGCGTATGCATTGTATAAATGTCAAATAGAAGTGCATTTCCATAAAAAAAATGATATTATATAACATCTAGTAAAGTTTAAGCATAAAACTATCACTGAAAATTGTTTCTGTAAATCAGGAAAACTCAAAAACATTCAACGTTGAATAAACGTTTAATCAACGTCGTGCTTTCCACCATTTTAGAAGGTTTAAGAGCACAATTTAAATTCAACGTTTAATACTGGTCATTATTTAAACATTTACTAAATAACGTTGATAAAACGTATAATTCAAGATCACCAAACACAACGTTGTCAAAATTCAATGTTTATAAAACGTTAATTCAACATTGATTGCTGTGTGGGCGTTATCTTCCACAGTATTTGATTGGCTGTGCTACAGATGGCGAGGACAACCTGCTCCCAAGGCCACTCCATTCTCCAGATCTATCATCATGCTATTTTTATTTATGTGTTTGTTAAAGACATAATTTTCGTACCGTTGTTACCCATGTTCTTCCAGGATCTTCGTAGCCAGATACCACGTGCACTACAAACCATATCACCGGATATCCTTCTTTGAGAATGGCAGGGATTTGATTTGAGTGTAGGTGCGTGCCGAGTGATCAAGGGTGTAATTAGCGCATCTGAAAGTTAAAGAGTATCTCTTTCTAAAAACGCAAATTACATACACTCTTCTAAGGTAATACAAGCCCATTTTATTCATTTACGAAAACCCACCATTCTTTCCTGAATACCCTGGATATTTTGTTGTCTATATTAGTACTTACTCTCCCAACCCGTCTGGTCAGCGTGGGAGTAGTAGACCAACTCCTCCCTTCGGGGAGAGGCCTCATCCACTAGTGGATTGAATATGACTGTGATTTATTATTAGTACTTTGTTAGAAAGAAAGAGGCCTAATTTGCATCTTCACTTTTTCAGATTACACTTTTATGCGGTTGAGGAAATGAATAATCATTAATTCAGTCCTGGTCCTATTAAAGCAAGGCAACTATGGATTTAAACGTGATCTCTCCTTCAAATCGTCAGCCGGTAAGTTTTCTACAAACTATTATGACTATCGTGTACACGCGCAAGTTGCCATTATCATTGCAAATGGAGAGTAAAAATATATTTTTTAAAATAAGATTATCATTTTTGAAATGATTTTTTCTTTTTATGAGCTTCATAGACTATTCTATTTACTGATTTTTTACTAGCATATGTAACTAATCCGCTACAGCAAATCAAGCTCCATTTCTTTGTTTCATTTGAATTTTGAATTTATTTGTGACCTATTGGCATATAGGGTAGACAGATGATTGGAAGCTATAGACAGAACCTCACTTGAGGCACCGTCCCGGCTTTCGCTTGGTGAAAACTAAGGGAAACCCTGGAATACTTCAGACAAGATGGTCGAGCGCGGCGAATTGACGTTTTATGGAAGAACTACGAACATAATCTCAAAAGACAAACACACAGTGGGCTCTTAAACGTGCTTCATAATTGATTTTATCTACCGCAGCAACGGAACACCATCAAAATATGCCGGTGGTCACTCGTCAGCATTAATGTAGAAACCGTGACGTTATGGAACATACGAATATGTCTATGAGCTATTTTTAGTTAAATTTTATAAGTCTAGCCAATCAGAGAAAATCTAATTCTAAGTAGACGAGCGAAGTTCTGTGGAGTTACAAAGGTCTTTATTATAGCTGCGCCCAAGTGAAAGGATGGAAGGAAAAATGGATGACTCAATTTCCAGCGACAAATAATCGTTGCTATAGTCTGGAGAAGTTTGTTGTTAGTTTGGACGTTATTTATAACCATAAACATTTCGAGTAAATTAGCTGTGTAGACTCATGTAAAACTAGCTGCTGTATCTACAGTAATGAATTCCAACCAGTCGAATTCGATCCCAGCTAATGCTATGTAGACCTTGTGCGTGGGCTTTCTCCGGGTTCTCTCGTTTCCGCACTGTAGTTCACTCCACTCATTCTCTCATCATCATCCTTCATAAGTAAGGCTAGAATTTTTGTGACGTATGATATTTTCCCAGGGGCTGTCTCTCTGTTTGTTAGTTTAAGCACGTTTTTTTAGTGTTTTGGAATCAATAATATTGTTTCCTATTGGTCATATAAATGCATATTTCTACTATATTTTCGGTTTAGGGCATATTATTGCCCCAAAGTGTGGAATACAAGCACATTTTCGTGTTCAAAAGAGCATTTCCAGTAACTGAATTTATTTTAAGGCCTTTAGGCAACTATGTCTCAGGCCGTATGGATGATGATGGGATGAATTGGTGGAATGAAGAAAGTGGGAGGAAACGAGAGCACCCCGAGGAAACCCACGCACACGGTGTTTGTGCAGCACAAAGCCCACATGGTATGAGCAAGGATCGATCCGACGACCCCTAGCACCAGAGGTGAGCGCTCTACCAACTGAGCCACAGTGGCCACAGTATTTCCAGTGTTGAAAAAGAAATTCCAGGTATAAGACTGCTTGTGGACAACAGAAGGGCCTTCAAATGTGATAATTTGAAAATACATGCTCTAATTCAGTGCAACGGTAGCGATGCAGCCGATGTGAAGTAACTTTTATAATGTATTTTCTGCACTGTACTTTTCAAACATTTTTATGAGAGCCAGAATATATTTTTGAAAGTTTCATTACCCTAAATGTTATTCGTGTGTGTATGAATGAAAATGTATGTAATATTGTTTGTTTTGAAATTGTGTTTGATATATTTTTTTAATGTCAGTCACTTTAAATTTTGCATTCTATTAGTCATAGTTTAAGTTTTTGAGGTCATATTTAGCTAATTTTAAGGGCATAAATGCAACCATATTACAGAAGTTTATGTATGGGTTGTAAAAATCCGAACCATGTTCATAAGATTAAAAAAAACAAAACAAAAAAAAACTTTATTTTGTATAGGCAATTTTACTAACTTCAGACCTTACGATTAAATGAGTTGTTAAAATCCACAAACACACTTGCCCCAGGCGGGATCAAACCGACGATGCTGGAGGCGCTGCCCAAACCCCTCAGGCCGCACGACTACCTCTGTGGCCTCCTTCATAAGAAAAGTACTTTTACATCTTCAGAGAGTTTTTGTTTGTTTCTGCGGAGCGGGGTGTATGAAACAGGTTCCCATGAGAATATTATGGGAGACTATTTTTTGTCTGCTCTTAGGGGTAAGATCCGGTCACCCCCTGAAAGAAACACTAGTCCAAGGACGGTAAGAATATAACAGGCAACTTTGGAAGTCTCAATTATTCCGATTCTCTCTCTTCCCAACTACGCATTTCCTCTAAAATTTGGTTTGTTAATTGTTCAAGTCTTCGTATAGAATGAAGTACGTCAGCTTACATGTTAATCTTTTCAATTTTATGCATTTCTACGTACATTGTAGCTTATGTGTATAGTTTACGTCACTTTTTGTGACTCGGTCCGAAACTTGATCAGATTGGCCCGGGACCCGGTCTTGGCCGAAATCACCAGACTGAGTTAACTCGGCCACCCGATGTTCGAATCTTGATCCAATTGACTCGGTGGCAAACTTTTGACCCGGTGACCGGTCTTGTTCCTTAGTTAAAATCAATCCATCCATCCACGTATTATAGCCCCATGGACACTGATTCGACTGACTGACTGACTCATCCATATAAATTCACAGGCCAAACTACTGGAGCTAGAAACACCAAATTTGATGTGAAGGTGTAGGTAAAGGGAAAATGAAACATTTTGAAAAAGTCGCCATCTTGGATCCAAAATGGCCGTCAAACCCATTGTTGTATATAATACACAGCCTAAACCGCTGGGGCTACTGAAACGAAATTTGGTACGAAGGTACATAAGTAGATTAAGAGAATATTACATAACGTATCCAAAGACGCTGTCTTGGATCCAAAATGGCGGACCCAAAAATCCATTTTTCAGACCGTTTGAGCTAGAGATACGAAATTTGGTATAGAGATGTATTATGACGAGTAGTTTAGGAAAATATTACACTTTTGAAAAGTCGCCACCTTGAATTCAAAATGACAGCCCAAAAACCTATTTTCCACACCGTTGGAGCTAGATAAATGAAATTTTACATGAAAGTGTACCATTACGAGTAGGTCACGACAATAATAAGAAAACGTTCAAAAAGTCAACTTGGATAAAAATGACAGCCCAAAAACCCATTTTTGAAAGCACTGAAGCTAAAGAAACGAAATTTTGTATGAAGGTGTATAATCAAGATTAGGATACCGTAAATGCAGCTGACTGACCGACTCATATTCACAGGCCAGACACTGAAGCTAGAAACACCAAATTTGGTATGAAGGTGTAGGGCCATGAGTAGCTAAAGGGAAAATCAGGCATTTTGAAAAAGTCGCCATCTTGGATCCAAAATGGCCGCCAAACCCATTGTTGTATAGAATACACAGCCTAAACGGCTGGGGCTATCGAGATTGACTGACTCATCCATATAAATTCACAGGCCAGACACTGAAGCTAGAAACACAACATTTGGTATGAAGGTGTAGGGCCATGAGTAGGTAAAGGAAAAAATCCAAGATTTTGAAAAAAGGTTGCCATCTTGGATCCAAAATGGCCGCTAAACCCATTGTTGTATAGAATACACAGCCTAAACGGCTTGGGCTATTGAAATGAAATTTGGTACGAAGGCACATTATCACTAATAGGTTACGGAAATATTACCAAATGTTGAAAAAGTTGCCATCTTGGATCCAAAATGGCGGACCCAAAAAATCCGTTTTCCTAAACGTTTGAGCTAGAGAAACGAAATTTTGTATGACGGTGTATGACCAGATGTATGAAGGTGTATGACACGTGTTCAAATTTTGAACCCAAATTTTGTTTTTGGTTCAAACATAGAAACATAATTTGATAGCCAAATTTTGTATATGAATTCCTGGCACCAGAAGAAAAATAAAATATATCTTTGTCATTTTTCGAATTTCATTTAGTTTTCGAGATAAAGGGATTTCAATTTGGAGGCCAAAATCATTTTTAATGATAATAGAAGTAACATTTCCCAATAATGGTAAAATGAGGCATGAAAGTAAAATAGAGTTTTTTGGGAGTTCATTTGTATCATCAGTAGGGTAGATATTAGAAGTTAAAATATAATGTCATCGGGTTGTCATTGTCAGGGTTGTTTAAAATTAGTATTGTTTTCAAATAGCACTACGTCCGCTTATGGGATATCTAGTATTTTTTTAGTGATGATAGACGTCATATATGAAGCACAAAACGCAGTGTTGCCAGCTGTGAATCTCATACTTAAAACACAGACAATTGACATTTTGATAATTCACCTCTTAGATAATCCAAGCGTGCCACAGTGAAGGGCGCTGCGAAGGAACGTGTAGGTGAGAAGAAATACCAGAAAAACAAGCCTTGGTTTGATGAAGAATGCCTTAAATTTTATGAGGAACGAAAACAAGCAAGGCAGCGATGACTAAGTAATAGTGACGCAAATACCAACCACTACATTAAACGCCACACACGGGTTCAGAAACAAAAAGCGAGAATATCTGACGCAGAAGATTGAGGAGATAGAGGAAAACAGCAAGAAAAATAACATACGAGATCTATACAAAAGGATAAACTCGTTAAGAAAGGGTTACCAGCCGAGGTTAGGAATGATTAGAAATGAACGTGGAGATCTTCAGGCGGATCCGATTAAAATTGTCGATGTGTGGAAAAGTTATTTCGACAAACTTCTTAATGTACACAACGGGGAACAAACAGAGAAGTTTGAAATCCATACTGCAGAACCGTGGATACCCGAACCTAGCGAGATTGAGATCGAGATCGAGATCGAAATTGAAATGTCGGTAAAGAAATTGAAAAATTTCAAATCACCAGACAATATTCTAGTTGAATTAATTAAAGCGGGAGGAACGGCACTAATCAAGGAACTACATAAATTGATAAGTGCTATATGGAGAAAGGAAGAGTTTCCAAAGGACTGAAAACCTCAATAACATGCCCAGTTTATAAAAAAGCGATAAATCAAACTGTAATAATTACGGCGGAATCTCGTTACTTCTAACATGTTACAAAGTACTGAGTAATATACTGCTAATTCGCTTAAGTGTATACGTTTGGAGATTACCAATGTGGATTTAGAATTAATAGATCCACGTTGGACCAGATTTTCGTCTTGAGACAAATCTTGGAGAAGAAATAAGAATACAGTGAGACTGTTCAGCAGCTATTCATAAATTTTAAGAAGGCGTGTGATTCTATTAAAAGGGAAAAGCTATACAGTATCCTAGTACAATTTGGAATTCCGAAGAAACTTGTTCAGCTTGTAAATATGTGTCTCAGCGACTCCATAAGCAGAGTACGGGTAGGTAATAATAAGATAGTTTTATGATAATGTAAGATAGTTTTAAGATTCGGAACGAATTAAAACAAGGTGATGCCTTGTCACCACTGCTATTTAACTTTGCTTTAGAATATGCGATTTTAAAAAATAACAGAGGACAAAAAATGACTAACGTTGAATGGCTTGAATCAACTGTTCGTGTACGCGAATGATGTAAATTTAATAGGGGAAGATATAGAGGCACTACAAAGTAACACCGATGTCTCAGTAGAAGTGTTCGATGAGATAGGTTTGCAGGTAAACATAGAGAACACAAAGTACAATATAACAAGCCGAAACACAGGGAATAAAGGAAATAGGTGCATAACAATTAAGAATGGGAATGTAGAGAAAGTAAACAAATTTAAATACTTGGGAGCATATGTAACAAGCGAAAACGAGGTAACGGAAGAAATAAAAAGTCGGTAACGGAAGAAATAATCGGGCAACGCATGTTTCTATTCAGTCCAGAAACTCCTAACCTCGCGATTAATATCAAGGAAGTTGAAATTGAAAATATACAGATCAGTTATTCTGCCGGTAATACTTTACGGACCCTAGCAGATGAACATAAATTACGAGTGTTTGAAAATAAGGTTTGGAGAAAGATATACGGGCCAAAATGGAACGAGATGACTGGAGAATGGAGGAGACTGTATAATGAAGAACTTCACGGAATGTACGACTCATACGATGTTGTAAGAATAATGAAATCACGACGATTATGATGAGCAGGCCATGGGAGAAAAACGAAAATTATATTCCATCTTGATTCGAAAGCCGGAGGAAAAGAGACCATTGGTAATACCGAGACGACGTTGGGAGGACAACATTAGAAGGGATCTTCGAGAAATAGGTGTTTGCGATTCAAACTGCCTTTATCTTGCCCATTATAGATCCCAATGGCGAATGTTTTATTACTACGGCGATGAACTTGCGGGTTACGTAAGCCATAGAGTAAGTAGGTAAGTAATATTAATCACAGTTTGCAACATCGAATTCTGTGCTACACATAAGAAGTATATCATCACTAGGAAGTCTCAAATGTTAATAAATAGTGCTGTTTGAGTTTCCAGGATGTGAACATTTAAAACTCAATCACATTAAATGGTAATTTCTAATATGTACTCTTTTGGATACAAACGTAGACCTCATAATAGATAGACTTAGCACGCTTCCCCATTTCTGGCTGCGCTAGAAATTATGGATTTTTGTTCAGAGCATGCGATTTTGAATCCATCCGCTAGGTAGCTCTTCCATAGACATAGTAAAATGTGACGTCTATGGCAGAGCTACCTATCGGATAGATTGAAAATCGCGTGCTCTGAACAAAAAACCCATTAGTTTTAGCGCAGCCAGAAATGAGGAAGCGTGCTAAGTCTATCTATTATGAGGTCTATGATACAAATTAACTCCTAACACAGGATTTTACTCTAATTCAACCTTCCTTATTTATCAGAAAATATTAATTTTATTTATAGTTGTAAGAGACCGATTTCGGGCGCAAAGTTGGAAGTTCTGGATGTCGAGAACTAGGCAGAATTAACATAAAAATTATTCTGGAGTCAGCAGGTGGGCAGCCAGAGTTGACATTTATTTTACCCATTCGATAAAAAAAACCATTACGATGCTGAATTGAAAGAAATAACTGACACTCAAGCTTTCCGATGTAATAAACTTTAATCGGACATTATCGATCTAATTTCTTAAAACAAGAGAGAAAAACTATATTTTTGTACGTACTGCCGTGCTATAAGAAAAACTTCTAATGTCTCTTACCGAGATTCTTACGTATTTAAAGTTTGTAGAACCATTACAGTGGGCTTGTTTAACACTTCATTTATTTAGCTGCTGCTTCTTAAGTTAGAACGTGCAAAACTGGCGACGTCAAAAAGGACAAATTGATATAATCGTTTGGCAATGTTGCTATCCTGGAATAATATTTAATTTTCACAAACCATATTGTTTATTAGAGATTTTATTCAATGTTGAAAACTGTGAATAATATAAGAGGCGAAATGATTAAAATGTCAATTTTCAGTGATTAAACCGGTATGATATTCACAGTGTGCAACACTGCGTTCTGTACTTCACATATGATACCATCACTAGAAAATGGTAGATATCTCATAAACGGACGTAGTGCTATTTGAAAAGAATACTAATTTATGAAAACCTGATAACATCACTTTTTAAACTTCCAATATCTACCCTATTGATACAAATCAACTCACGAAAACTATATTGTACTTTTATGCTTTTTTTAAAATTTATTTATTATTATTGGGAAATGTTCCTTCTATTATCTATCATTATGATTTCGGGCTCCTAATTGAAACCCCTGTATCTCGAAAACAAAGTGGAATTCGAAAAATGACAAAGGTATATTTTATTCTTGTTCTGGTGTCAGGAATTCATATGCAAAATTTGGACTGGAAATTCGAACCTCTGTATCTGAAAAATGAAGCGGAATTAGGAAAATGTCAAAGATAAATTCTTATTTTCTTGTTTTAGTGTCAGTAATTTATTTGGGCAGTTTGGTTGTTCAATTCTACCTCTGTGTTGCAAACGATAACAAAATTCAAATTTTGATTTTCCAAAGAAATTATGTTACTTCTGAAAGTCAGCAGCTAATTTTTACGTATGTTTTATGACTTTAGGATCTCTTTCGAATGGACCTAAAAGAATTCTGCTTTCGGCGCGCACTTATCGATAGTTAACTTCTCATGGTCTCTGATAATGTGCTTTTTAAACTGTGTTTCAGTTTGTTCTGTTAGTGTATCTGGATATTTGAAAGTAAGCACAGGACCAAGGCATCAGAGGACGCTAGATATATTAGGGCCGCGTACAGGGAGAAAGTGCGACAGTAAAATGATATTTTTCGAAAGAAGGTCATTTTGACGTTAGTTATTGTGCACGTAAAGGATGATCGTCTAGTTTCAATTAAGACTGTTTAAACGCTTTAATCCACGCTGATCCACGTCAATCAACTCGAGAATTGGCGCCATTTGCTTTCCATAAGAACGTTTCAAAGAATGTGTGTGTATAGATACCATATGTTTTGAGCGAAAACAACCGAAATTAGAAAATTATGTGTGATAACGTAATAGTGTCTACTCACATTCTTCCAAGAGCTCGGTTGGGAAATTGTTTCACACACACCTTATTCCCCATATCTTGTTTCCAAAGATCTATTTTGAAACGTTTGACTGATAAATAGGAATATAACATCTAATATTTTGGTTAATTGTGTTAGAAATCAAGATTTTCTTGAGTTTAAAACAATCACACTTAGAACCAACTACCTAAAACAATTAAATCTGGGGACAGCTCAAACAGTGACATAGTAGAATACTTTTAGTACTGTTACAGCCTGAAGTTAATTCTAACTCGCCATAAAAAGGTTTTGAGCCACCACTCCTTAGTTTAATAACTAAAAATTTATAGGAACATTTAAATCATAAAATTTATATAAACTCACACAGTACTTTCAAACAATTCTAAATTGAAAACATCCTTTTCCACTACACTATGTCATGTGTGTAAACAATAATACAAACAGTGTATTCAAATACGAGAAGCCATTCATTTCATTCATCTCCAGATTCTTCACTAACGCTAAAAACTTTATCACAAATTAATGAAACAGAAAATAGAACTAAATAAAATATTGCAAACTTTCTGTCTAAAATATTCTAATGCTTTCGGAACTATCTTACCTTGAAATAAATTTGCATAATTTAAAAGTATATTAATATTCGTATTTGCAGCTCTCAACATTTCTACGCATACAACAACACATCTCAACTTGATCAGCACATAAATTGTTATATTGCATTTCATTTTGTTGCGAAAATTATTATTAATTCAAAATTTTCATTTCTGTATAGAATGACGAATTCATCTCAAGTCCTCTCAAGGTGATTAAAAGATATATCTACAAACTAAATTTACATCTTTTGGAAATGACGGTTAATGACATGGTATCCTCAGAAGCATCAGATTATATGCCCGGTTTAAGAGTGTAGATCTTGAGACTTCCGATTTTTGAGACATGTTATCCTCCAAAGTATCAGGTTCTGCGCCAGATTTCAACAGCGTAGGATATCATAAAACTTCCCTGTTTCAAAAAAACCGATTTTCAAAGCTGCAACTCTACAAAGTATCAGACTGCACACATAGTATCTTCAGACCTCTCTGATTGTGACTACCGTTTTTTGAG
>JAGDQP010038373.1:0-18198 GCA_022664845.1 Lepisma saccharinum
GATTTTTTGGCGGCCATTTTGAATCCAAGATGGCGACTTGCCCAAACATTTTATTATTTTCCTAAACTACTACTTATGATAAAGCTTTCTGTTAAATTTCGTGCTTGTACCTCAAAGGTTGTGGAAAATGAAATTTTAAGTCTGCCGTTTTGGATACAAGATGGCGTCTTTGGGTAAATTGTGTAATATTATATTAACCTACTATTGATAATGTACCTCTATAAGAAATTTCAATTCAATAGCCCAGTAGTTTAAGCTCTCTAATCTATACAACAATGGGTTTGGCGGCCATTTTGGATCCAAGATGTCGACTTTTACAAAATTTGAAAATATTTTCGTTACCTACTAGCAATAATGTACCATCATTCCAAATTTCAATTCAATTGCCCCAGGCGTTTAGGCTCTATTGTATACAACAATGGGTTTAGCGGCCATTTTGGATCCAAGATGGCGGCTTTTCCAAAATGTCGAATTGTTTCCTTTACCTACTCATGGTCCTACACCTTCATACCAAATTTGGTGTCTGTAGCTTCAGTAGTTTGGCCTGTGAATTTATATGGATGAGAGTGTAGTATGTGGATTGATGGATTGGACGAAAAATCCTTTGGACTAAATGTCGACTGGACGAAATGTCCTGTGGACAAAAATCCGTTGGACCAAATGTCTTGTGGACGAAAAATCCGTTGGACCAAAAGTCGATTGGACGAAATGTCTTGTGGACGAAAAATCCGTTGGACGAAAAGTCGATTGGACGAAATGTCTTGTGGACGAAAAATCCGTTGGACGAAAAGTCGATTGGACGAAATGTCTTGTGGACGAAAAATCTGTTGGACCAAAAGTCGATTGGACGAAATGTCTTGTGGACGAAAATTCTGTTGGACGAAACGTCTTGTGGACGAAAAATCTGTTGGACGAAATGTCTTGTGGACGAAAAAACCGCTGGACGAAATGTCTTGTGGACGAAATGTCTATGGACTAAATATCCCTGGACTAAATGTCGTATGGACAAAATGTCGTTGGACGAAACGTCACCCGGCCCTATTATTGCTTTATTTTATAGAAAAAACACATACAATACAGATAAGACGACACAGGGCAAATACAGGACAACACAACACATAGCTTGAGCAGGGATTCTTCTTCTTTTCAGCATCTCCCTGTAACGAGATTAAGAAAGATTAATTGTTGCTTCCTTGTAGTTGGGTTCTTCTTTCTGGATTACAGTTGTTTTCCCGTCACAGGGATGGCCTTCCAGTCTTCTCCTTGCTTGATCTCTTCTTGTTGTGTTCCTCTAGGTAAGAAGAGAAGCTGATCTTCTTCTTCATTGTTAGTCCTGCATCACTCACTGGTTCTACAACACTTTTTCCTCTTCTCTTCATTCGTTAGTAGTCACTATACCACACTAATCCATCACTCATTCACTCATGGGTAGTATATATCATTCAACCGTTGGTTGCGGTTTCCGCAGCCTTCAGTCAGTTTATCGACTTATATTTATTTCCACTAAGTAATAATAACAACACTCATCCCGGTTCCCTCCACCACTCACGCGCACTTTCACACTATATATGAGTGTCTCTCACCGGTATTCCGGCAATGCACTCCGTATTGCTGGAGTTCCAGCAACATCACACTAACACTAACTTATGGTTAGTCTTGTTTATATAGATTTTCGTTGTTTTGTTCTTAATTTGTACCGTTATATTAGATAGACGTTGTTTCAAAATTTCTGCACTTTTACTATGGTACTTATTTGTTTTTGTTCGTTTATTTGTTGGAATATTTGTTTGTAAACGCGGATGCCACGGTTGTCGCGGGAGACCCGCTCGCGCGCGCAGACATTACGCTGTTGACTCCGGTAATGACTGTACACTTTCATACTGTTGGGATCTCACTACATCGCGCCGCGCCTCCCGGCCAAGAACCTTATCTTGTAGAATAATGAAACTTTATTCACCGTCTCCCGGAGGACCGCCACTAGTTCTGGAGTTCTCAGTACCTCTGTGACGGGTCTCTCCCCCAGGAGGGCTCTTTGTTCTCTGACTAGCTCTTCTGTCTCCCGGCATCTAAGGACAACGTGATCTGGGGACGCAACCACTCCACAGGCGCGGCACATATTGTCCTCAACTAAGTTTAGGTCTTTCAGTCTCTGTCTATAAGGGCCATGACCGGTGACGAAATGGAGCAACCTTCCTTCTATCTCCAGATGCATCTCTGTCCTCTCAGCCACGTCCGGGAAAATGCTGAAAAGTCTTCTTGCCTTCGATGATTCCTCCCAGAATGTTTGCCACGCACTGGTCAGTATTTCTTGGATTTCTCTTCTACTTCCTGCTGTTTGGTGAAGATTGTCTATGATCTTCTCTTCGTTTCCTTTCTTGAGCCAGTACGCGGCTCCCATTCTTTTAACTTGAAGGTGCATGGGCATGGTCGTGGTCACCACCTGGAGTGCCTCCACCGGAGTAGTTCTGTAGGCTCCAGTAAAACGGAGCAATATTTGTCGTTGAGATCTATTTATAATCTGCCATTGTCTTACGTCGTCCATCCGGTGGCACCAGGCACTGGCGGCTACAGACCGGATTATGACATCATGGTACATTTTTATTACTTTCAGGGATATCCTGTAATCATTGGTTGCAATGTTAACTATTTTATGCGATATTTTGATGGCCTTGTTCTTTACTGCGGTTACGTGCGTTCTAAAATTTAACTTTTCATCTAGAATGACGCCAAGATATTTAAATTCTTTTTGTCTTTTAATTGATTTTTCATTAATTTTTATTAGTGGTCCCCTATTGAAATTTAAGTTGCCTTTAAACAAGACATACTTGGTCTTTTCCGACGATATTGTGAGTTTGTTGTTCTTGCACCATGATGTCATTCTTCCTATAATTTGGTTAGCTTTATCTTGTAGTTCGTTCCTGCTATTTCCTTTTATTACGACTGCCAGATCGTCCGCGTATCCCACAACCCTTTCCACCTGTTCCAAACCGTCCAGCATTTCCAGACATGGCTGAAATATCATGTCTCATATTATTGGCCCGAGTATGGATCCCTGCGGGCATCCTTTTGTTGGTGTTTTCCTCATGACGCCATCAGCTGTATTTATCTGTATTGTTCTGTCCTGAAAGTAGTTTTTGACTGTTTTCCAAACAGCGGGATGGACCCAATATTTTTCAACTCCGTTAACACTGATGGCCACCATACGTTATCGAAAGCACCTGTACTGTCAAAGAAGATTCCCATTACGTATTTGCAGTTCTCTTGTTTAAGTGTATTAATTGTTCCGCATATCTCATTCACTGCGTCCTCGGTCGACTTGCCTTGACGGAAACCATACTGTAATCTACAATGTTGGAGATTGTTTCTTCTGTCGTTGATTCTTCTAACTATCGTTTTCTCGAAGATCTTACTTATCACATTTAGCAGGCATATAGGCCTGTACGACTTCGGGCTCGTTTTCGGTTTGTCTTCTCCTTTTAACAGTATGATGAGATTCGCTTTTTTCCATACTTTTGGGAACCTTCCCTGACTCAGGCATTCATTATATAACTTGGTTAAATATGGTGTCCAAAAATCTGATAAAGATTTGTATATTTCATTCTTAATCCCGTCTGGTCCCGGTGCTTTGTTGGATTTGAGGGTCTTGATTGCAGCCGTCACTTCTTCATTTGTTATTAATGGCAATTCCTGATTCTCGTCGACATTTGGGGTATGCCCTGTTACTTGTCTGATCCGTATATTTTCTTCGTTATCCTCATCCTCGTTGTCATCCGGAAATAATTTGGAGAAAATGAGTTCCAGTGTTTCTAGCCAATTGGTTGTAAAAGATTCATCTTCTTTCTTTAGTGTGTTCATTACTCCCTTCGTTTTGATTTTTTGCATGACTATTTTGTAGGGCATGCCCCAGATATCCTTGCTTAAGTTCTCGTCCACGAACCTTCTCCAAGTTTTTTTTTTGTTTCAGAAAGTTCGTTCTCAAATTGTTGTTTAATTTGTCTGTATTTCTTCAGGCGTTGTGATCTAAGTTCGTGGTCCCCGGCTGCCCTGTAACTTTTCCTGCTCGCTTTTAGTTTTCGTTTTAAATTTTCCAATTTTTGGGTCCAGAAGTTTTTTTTCTCTCTTTTTGACTTGGCTTATTTTAGGTGCTACTTTTTTAATTGAATCTTGCGTGGCTTTTTCTATTTTTTCGGCCAGCTCATCCAAATTTATATTTTTCTCAATTTGTGGTAGGTCCAATTTGTCCACTAGTTTTGTGAAGTTTAATCTTTTGGTACTATAGTTTAGATCATCAGGTTCATTTATGTCATTATTATTGTCGTCCAACATAAAATTTATCTTAAAGCCATACTATTTGTTGGATTCTTTGTAAAATTATCATCAATGCACTTTTCACTTTTCTCATTCATTTGTAATTGTTCTTTTGATTCACTCTCCATCCGCTGATTTGTTGAATTTACAAATTTCATTTTTACTTTTGTACTATTTGTGTTATTCAAACTCATAGTATTTGGCTCATCTCTATCCTGTATTTTCCATTTGGACTTCCGTCTTTTTCCTCGACTACTCCTGGTATGTAAACGGGATCTATGTTCGGCTTACTGGTTTTCCTGAAAATATGAAGTTTTAGCTGAAATACTAGGTAATGTACAAGGTTGTTCCTTTTTAGAAATTATCACTATAGTAGAATAGCTTTGTAATAACACTAAATTACATTTTTGATTAGTTTCTGTTTCTTGCTGAAATTTACATTGTTTGTCATATTGTTCAGTGTATGTTACCACTTTACTTGGATGAGATATTTCGATTTGGTTTTCATGGCTAAATTAAATCTTTTGATTTAGCATATTTAATTTGTCTGGACACTTTTCCATAGAACTTGTGCAATCTTGTTTACTTACACAGTTTACTTCATTTACTTTCATTTCCATTAATTTTCTATCTTTTGGTTTCAAAGATTGTGCGGATGATACTTGAATTATCTCATTACACACATTACTGATTATTGTAATATTTGTTTGACCAATTTCCTTATTATGCTCATCAAAATTCTCCTCAGTCTTGTCTCGTAAATTTTGGAGTTTATTAGATTTACTTTTGAGCTGCTTTAATTCTTCTTTAAAATTGTTAAATACTTCGTCTTTATGCCTTCGACTTTCTTCTTTTTGCTTTCTTTCGTCATCTTCTTTCTGCATTCTTCGTGTTTCTTTTTATTTTCCTTTTTCCTCTTTCTTTCTTCTTCTTTCTTTTCTTGGTTTTTACAAATTCTGTAGCATATTTAATAACTTTTTATATGAAGAAACACCCATAGTATCTTTCTTAGACAGTTCATGCTCCATTAGTTCGTCTTCGTTCATTATTATATTATCTGATCTTTCTGTTACCAATTTTGTATTATGTCTCTGTTCCTTGTCAGACAATTCTGATTCATTATCACTGTCAGTATTTGACATATTCTCCCTTCGAGCCCCACGCTGGGCGCCATTATGAAATGAGACAAGCAGGATTATATAAGCTGAATGTATAATATCACCAGTTGAATGTTGTCGCTGTGCGACCTAAACTTGCTTACATAAATTTGTAACCATTTCATCTACTCTTCTTTACATATCTCAGGGCGTTTTGGTATGGGTTCACTCTTCACATAAGAATATATCTTAGCAGGAAAGAACAAGGCGCCCCAAGTCTACACCGTAGTGTGGGCTACCAGGTCTTTTCGTAAAACCTGCAGAGCTTAGTGTATTATCCTTCACCCGGAGATTTTCAGCTGCCAGGGCTAGGACAATAAACTATTCTCCAGATGATAAGAACTAAAAATGAGTTTAAAGTTCAAACATTATTTATTAAAAAGAAATATCTCTACAAGAGGATCTCTCTCTTTTTTCCTTATTTGTTGAATTTTTTTTATGCTAGCTTGTTGCTAGCTCCCCCAAAAAGGCTACACCCTCTATTTGGGAAGGGAAGTTTTGGAATGATGGGATTATAGGGAATGTAAGGTGGGCTATGGGATTTTAATTTATTGTTTTATTTCTTTATTTCTTTTCATCTTTATTAACTCTTTATTTACTCATATTGATACTTAATATTGAACATTATGAGCTTTTGCCCATAATCAAAACTTTGGTGTAATGATACTTTGATCATGAGGAATGGGAGTGAGGTGCAGTAAGACGCCACAACACAGTGATGACACTAAGGACAGATACTTGTGAATCTTCTTGTTCAGTGGGGCACTCCTAACGGTGTTTCTGAATACCAGTAGAGGTGTTTGTCAACACCAGAAACGGTGTTGGACTCCCCGGATGGTGTTAACCAACACTAGAATTGGTGTTACCCAGCACTGAAATTGGTGTAGAGGTGTTCTATTACACCTTTTGGGGTGGCAATATACACCAACAGTTTTTTAGTGATACTGTTGCTTATCCCGATACGGTGCACGGGATACTACAATTCAATAGTTCTACCATCATGAATACTATACTTCCCGAACAAAAATAAAACAGAGGAAAACCGTAAAAATCCATTTTTTTAAATTGAGGAAAACGTTCTTATTTGTACACCGATTTATTTTTTATGGAAATGAGGTACTCTGTAGAAAACGTTTGGAAAGTGTATTGATATATCCAGTAACATTTCGGATAAATACGTGTGGTCCCAAGTAGCACAACCACGTCGGTCGATATGAGCATATTGGATTTTGCGACATCGATCGATATCGTTCAACGACATGGGCCTCATATTGGATAGCAAACATCTTGGTCCATATCGGTCAACGATATCGTTCGACATTGCTCAATATTTGGTATCGATATCGCTAAATATCGGGGTCATTGTGAACAAAATGTAATTCTATTTTTTCCCTATTTGTAAAAGGCCCTTTTTTTAAACAGGACCACTAACATAGACAAACTAACAAGAAATAGTAAAACACGTTAGAAATTGTAAAACAAAGCTACTACTGATGTAAAGAATATTTTTCTGTTTCTAAAGTTACGGAGTTTCGTTATGCTAATGGATTGTAAAATTGTCAACCAGTACTAGTTTGTAAAATAGTGTTAGTTTCGATATTGTGTTCATGCTAAAATTTGTAGTTCCGCTCAATTGTAATCATTTCACGTCTTTCCCGCTTTTAACTTCTTTTTACATTTTTTGCCAAGAAATTTAGAGTACAATGGCCATGATTTCAAATGAAACAGCTTTAATTGAAATAAATGATGTGAAACAAATGTTAATGAATATAATATTAACTTTTTCTGCTACTAAACGGAACCTCGCTTAACAACTACATGGCCTTGAGAAAATACGCTCCTTTCTAGCGCCCATTTGTCTATGTACTTAAAGTGATCAAATTTTCCTTGCGAGAAACACAATCAACTTTAACACTTTATTTTTCTATGTCTTTCCCGTGGAAGGGTAATTTATTGCTGCACTTTAATATGCTTCAACGATGAACAATTTCTATGTCACCACACAAAGCTGGCCGCGTGTTGACAACAACATGAAGTTTTATATTTTATCACCACAGGGATATAGCATCACTTGAATAAACATCAGTTTGCCCATATGCCCCTATCTAACATTGATCAATATAGATATCGGTTAACGACATGGATCGATGTTGATCCAGATTGAATGCTCTATTTTTTTATTTTAATTTATTCATTATGAACAAAAAAGTTTTGTAGAAAATCGATTTATTCTTTGTACAATACTTACTATAGTTTTAGAAAATTATAGGTAAATTAGAGATATCCATAATCAATGTCGATCCCACGTCCATCGACGTGGGTTCAAGCGCACCGTTCTCCCGACCGCATTAACGATGTGGGGCGATATGGTTCCCATGAGCGGCCAACGTGAATGTGCTACTGGGGTTGTTTAAGCTAACTCCTCAACTGTAAAATAACATTATAAAAATACTATACAACATTTTCATATGATGATGATTACTATTCTTCTTCTTCTTCTTCTTCTTCTTATTATTATTATTATTATTATTATTATTATTAATAATAATAATAATAATAATAATAATAATAATAATAATAATAATAATAATAATAATAATAATATTGTATTTCTTAAATTAAAACATGTTTAAACATTTTTAAAATGCTATTATTTCTCATTAATTTTTGTTACAAATGAAAGATACATGAAAAGTTGTAAACTAAACTTTAATTCTTAACAAAGTATAAGTTTGACTACAGAAAAAAACAACTGATTTACACGTTAAATGAAAACAATGATAATATATAAGGCTCCATTCTAAATAGTTTGGAGAATACAAAGTCGCAAAAGCATAATTATAAACATAAAATGTAATATAAAATACTTGAATGAAAAGCCAATGGCTTAGCTGCAAACGTAAAAAGTGCAAAACTATATCCAGCGTACTCACAGTAACTAATGGAGGTTTTTACTTTAAAGGTTTTAGCTGGAAGACTGGACCAAAGGTGTTAGGGGGCTCTAACTTGGCTTCATGTTGATTCTCTTTTGTTAACATTGGATGTTTAATGGCGTCTCTGATTGACTGATTGTTTCGGCCAATGGGGAGGCTGCTTGATCGGGCGTCTCTGATTGGCTGCTTGATTCGGCTAGTGAGGGAGCAGGTAGATTATTGGGCTTGTATTTATATGTGTGTAATTTTTTGTACAGATCAGTGTATGTCTGATGAGGATCTTTGCTAGAAGGTCGAAACGTTACGTGTAATTTATTTTTTACGAATAATATAGTCTTGTTCAGCAATTTCAGTGTTTTTGATCTTAATTGCAAGACGTGCAACTATGTTTTGTTGTCAGTTACTTTAAAGATTCTGGAAAACCCGGGAAAACCAGAAAGAAAAATCAGAAAATTTCGGAAATTTACATAATCAAATATCGAATTTAAGAGTGTGTGCAAAGTTCTAGATCTCTACGTACTTTGGAAGAGGATTAAAAATCCCAAAACTAATGAAAATCAAAAAATCAGGAAACTTGAATATTTGTACGACATGCGTTGTTCTTCTTGGAGTTAAAACTGTATACAAAGTTCCGGATGTCTTGCTATTCTAGAAGTGAGATAAAATCAATAAGAAGATTTACTCCTCACAACCTCGGGTGAAATTATATAGACGTTTGTAGAAAGACCTTGGTTTAATGAACACAATTTTGAAGATTAAAACGCTTGAACACATAAATCTCTTACCTTGAGTACAGAATTGAGCTAGGAACTGGTTTATAATTCAATGTAATGTTGTAGTAACTAGATTGAGCCTTGTTATTGTGGTAAAGTAAATGTTGAAACACTTCGCCATCTTGTATTCAGGTCGAGAATTTTTAACTGGAAGAAGGTCATGTGATATTTTTTAGTATTAGTATTTATTTATTTGTATCGAAGGATAAAGCCGTGATACATACTTCAATGTGTTGTTATTTCTTATATATTGTCTGGATATCTATATTACAGGAATATACATTCCTTTCTATATGCAATTATGCATCTCAATATACATAAAAACACACATAGATACGAGCTATTTAGACTTGTAAATTGTCTCTTGCCCCTTTTATGGTAAAACGGATATCGTTCTTCATCTGTGTCAAAGCCTCCCTTTGTTTTTGAGTGTTGGTTTTAATTGTTTAGCAATTAGTATCAGTTCGTTTTCGTCTTCGCAGTATAAGATTTTGTCCAGTGCGTTCTCGCTTGTCCTGTATTTCGAAATGACCACTTCTTCCCTTATGTCTGTATATCCTACACGATCAAACAAAATGTCACCTTCGTCTTCCTGCCCCTTACAGAAGATACATACCCAATTCCCGTCTTCATTTTTCTTTCCTTCCCATTTCCACGAACCCATTCGAAAGATTGCTACGGTCCTTCTATTTTCCTTTGTTAAATCTACATACTTCTCTCACCCTGGTTGTTTTTTAAAGTTAGCCAGTTTACATACCGATGGTTTACTTCTACATTCGGCTAGCAGGTTCCTGAAAGCCTCATCTACTACGACTTTGTTTATGTCCTTCATTTGTTGTTTTAGAGATTCAAATTTTAATTCTATCTCCTGTCTCCGGATACTTTTTAGTATCTCTTGGATTCCCAAGAACCATGCACCTCCTTTGCCTTTCGTTTGCGACATCAGGCATAATTTTTGTAGCGGTTTCGTACTGTCTGTTCGCAATTTTAGCCAATAATTTACTGCACGTTTTTTCAGTATAATGCTCGTATGTATTCGACCTAACTTGAGTAGCACCCCACTCACTATTCGAGGCTGATTGTGGTTCTCCTAATATTTATTTGCAAAATCTGTTCTGAACTTTGTTGATTACTGTATCTCCACAATCTACCCCCGACACTCCTCCACATATGTCAAAACCGGTTGTATCAGAGCGTTAAATATTCTGAAAAGCATAGAGATGGTGGTATTCCCTCGGTATAGTAATCTACGTGCGAAAAAAAGCCCTTTTTCAGTTGCTCTCAGCGCCCCTTTCTGATGCTCCGCCCACTGCCTATTGCTACTTAGTGTAACTCCGAGATATTTCAATGTTTGTGTTCTTTCTAGTGCGTTGTCATGATAATACCATTTTTCTCCTTTACTTAACTTGCTACCCTTTTCAAATACTATAATTTTAGTTTTGGTAGTGTTGATTCTCAAGCGCCATTTTTTGCAATATTTGTCCAGCGTGTTTAACATACGTTGCATACCCACAGGTGTTTTTGATAGAGCCACCACATCGTCTGCAAATAGGCGGGATGGAATTGTTTTGTTCTTTATGTGTGGCGGGTGTATTTCTGCAGTCTTCAATTCTGAATCTATATCGTTTATAAATAAACTATAAAAAGAACAGGTGACATTTGGCAACCTTGTCTAAGGCCAATGTGTGACTCTATCGTTCTTGTCATCTTCTCTTGCGCTATTTTTACACTAAATTCTACCTTTTTGTGCAACTGTTTAATTCTCTGTATCTGAAAGATTAGCCCTGACATTCCAATGGATTTGAGCTTAAAGTATAGTGCTTCGCGACTGATCTCATCAAAAGCTTGCTGAAAGTCTATAAAGCACCCGTATAGTTTCCCTTTTCTTTCTGAATTCTGTATCCACTAGTGTTCTAATTACAAAAACGTTGTCTATTGTGCTAAAACCCTTCCTGAAGCCTGCTTGTGCTGGTACTATTATGTTGTGGTGCTCTGCCCATAGTTGTATTCTGTTGGCCAGTATTTTTGTATATATTTTACTTATTACTGACAACAGCGTTATGCCCCTATAATTGTTTGGATCGTTTATGCTGCCTTTATTTTGAAACAGTGGACATACTACTCCACTGCCCCATCACATCAGCCCCTTTCATTAATTTGTTAAAAAGTTTCAGAATTGTTTCTAAAATTTGTTCATTGTCCGTTGTTGTTCTCAGAAATTCAAATATGAGTACTACATTTCAGATTACATGGGCTCTCTTATATTGATAAGTCGAAAATATTTATGATTGTAGAGTTTGTAAAAGGATGCATAAAGTAATTAAAGCATGTACCCAAGTTTGTGTTATATGTTACCGTAGAACAACAATAGAGCTGTACAGGATCGATAAAATACAACCAGCTTTGTGCGTCTGCCAAATTAAGTACATGTTGTAAATCTCCAAATTCCAAATTTCAGAATCTCTATCTCCTAAACGAATAAAACATAGGCGACAAATATCTTCGTGTTTGAATTTTTGGGAACAAGATAGCGTAAAACGATATGTCACATAATCCCCTTCGCAATTGAAATTCTTCAGCTGAATCCAAAATGGCGGTCATGATACCTATACCCCCACCAGGTGCAGCCTTTTTACCTATTATGATTACCCAAATGTTGGGTCAGATTCCCACAGAAGTTTCAACACAAGTGCCTTACCATGTGCAAAGAGGCACAAATCGAGATTTCTAAAAAATCTATTAAAATTTTCAAAAACGTTGGATCTAAGGATATTATTTGCTCTCATTACAACTTAATATGTAGTGGGAGAAAATATATTATGTAAATATCCACTGATCAGCTGACGTAATTCCCTTGTCAGTGTTCACTTGATTTTTCTTCATTAGATTAATCAAACATCGTATTTTTAAATTAAGTCCAGAACTGCTTTTTCTCCACGACATGATACATGAAAGATAATAAATTGCTCTGTTTGTCTACTAATGTCTTTTTATTTCGATTCTTGTGTTCATCTAGTTTGCAAAACTAACGGTAGGTGACTGATGTTGCTAACGTATGCCACTCCCTGGAAAAATTAAAAGAGTAACTTCTTGAAACTCATTTATTTTCATGCAACGAACGTAAATAAACAACTTTTAATTATTTATCTTAATTATAATGGGGCTGTGCTATTTGAAGAAAAACAATAGTTAAAAAGGAAGAAGAGATTAACTACAAGTAATTTATAGATTTAGAAATCGCATTATTTAAAAAATAAAATGAAAATGTATAGTTCTTATTTATTATTATTATTGTTATTAGTAGTAGTAGTAATAGCAGTTGTCGTTGTGGTTTTATTATTATTACTAAAATAATAATAGTAAAAATAGATCTAGTGGTCGTGGTGCTAGTAGCAGTAAGAGAAGAAGGAGAAAATTTTTAGAACACCTAATTGATACTTAAAATCTTAAAGATTATAAAATCTTAAGTACGTTTATAAACATTACATTATATAGGGAGTTCTATTGTTTTACAAAAGAAGTAACACTAATTAACATAATGACTATGCTGTTATCTCTTACTAAAAGTAATAAAGATGCAAGAGTATTGTATTTAATCGTCTTTAATTTGATATAATTTGAGAGTACCTTCTTATTACAATATATATATATATATATATATATATATATATATATATATATATATATTTTACTAATTTCTGAATATCTATACTAGTAATAGGGAGAGTTTGGACCTCTATCTTCTGTTTTGCACGCCTACGAACAAGAAGGGAAAGTCGCTTCATTGGATGGTTAGCCAAACGTCATACACACTGTTGCCACATGTTATTTCCTAATTCGGCTGCGATGTGGTCACACGTTGTTGTCCTCGCTCCACAACACCGTCAAGGAAAGCTTTTTTCTTCCTCCCCTTGCGTTGTGATTGACAAATGGTGTGTAACTGTGTTATGTGTTAGACATAAGAAATAACTATACGTATGAATATTTTAATAGCGACTTCGAAAAGTAAATAGCCTGTATTCATTTTGTTCACTCTGCTGTGATTTATCTACGCTCCAAAGTAAACAGAAGAATTAAAGAAACTGGTTTAAAATATTATAAGAAAAGATTAATTTACATTCAATTTTCATTAATTGAGGCGCATGCACGAACAAATGTCTATTTTCTATGTTAAAAGATAGCAAATTGACTTTTGCTCGCGCACACGCCTCAATTCCGGTCAAATGAAATGTATCTATGTAAATGTGATATAAACCCATAGAGCTCAATTCCTTTCAAACTGAAAATAAGCAAATACGTTAATGATTTTCCCTGGGAAGACATTGGTTAATTTTCTTCTTTTAACATGACAAATATCATGGGGTTATCTATGACATATTCGAAGAAAACTGCTAGCCCCCGAGGTCTAATTACTTCGGAAAGGAACTGGAGGAGTGCGACCATGTAAAACAGCAATATTCCCCGTTTGGGTGGAGAAGTGTCCCCTAGAATATTCCTTGTTCTGGGATTCTGCCAGTAGTAACCCCTCCAAATTCTTGAGCACTCATCTCAACATTAAAATGTTTATCTTTAAAAATATATAGAAACCTTCAAAACTCTGAATAGACACCCCCCTCAATTGTAGCTTTATACCTGTTCGGGATGAAAACATATTCTACGAATGTCGACTGTTGTAACATGGCTTGTTCTTTCGGGATACTCTCAGAATATTTAAAGATATTCCAGAAATTCTAACCTAGTATAGCCTTTTAGCAATCTCAGAAGTATATATAATTCACAGCCATATTCAATCCACTACTGGATGAGGTCTGACCAGACGTGTTGAAAGAGGAGAGCCAAAGCTTTCAACTGTGATCGCTACTGTGTTTTATTCACAGCAGCTCCAGCATAGCCTAGTCGGTAGCACGCTCGAATTTGTACTGATTAATCAATTACGCTGTAAATGTAAGCTTTAAATCGATTCAAATTCTAGGCTAAATAGAAAGTGAGGTGTTACCTCATAACTTATGTATCCTTTTCCAACTCTACTAGATTAAAGGGTGGTTTATCTTTATCCGTATATACAACTTTTACTTGTACACATATTAGTTTATATTGTCCGTACACCGGTTAACTATACGAATCGAGAGAGGTGCCTCTTTAGTTTCGTACTCACTTCGCAATCGGAGACTCCTTGTTTAAAATTTGGAGATCCACCAATCTGTCTGATGTTCCCAATAGTATTTCTCAATTTTACTTACCGAGCGGCTGTAGCGTGTTGGTATAGTGTGTAGCAATTGGAAGGTTCCGGGAACAATCTTAGAGGCCGCCCATCCTGACAGAGTTTTCCATGGTTTTCTTCAACACACCAGTCATTTGCCGGGATACTAAATTCATATTAGGCCCTATCCTGCTTCCTTCTAATATCCTCTACCCTACCCTATCCGGTCTGAACCAAACTTGCAGAAAGGCTATAAATAACATCAAATTCTCAGTTTCGCTAGTCGAATGCTGAATCATACTTTCAGTAATTTCCAGAGCCAATACCTCGCTCCAAAAGTGGACAATGTATTGGAGTGTAAGTGTTCTGGTATCTACGGTCAACGGCCATCACAAGTCTGACCTATACAATACATCGGCGAACACAAATTCAGATTAAAAGAGCAGATGAGACGAGAGTGGACATAGAGTCTATTATAGGTATGTTGATCATCTCTTCTCAGTCGAAATTCGGGACAGGGCTTACGGAGATCTAAAGCCCGGTTCTTTATTTGCGGATGGGGTTCTTTATTTGTGGATGGTTTCCCATATTTATGTTAACAATCATTATATAAATTATAACAAAATCATAATTGATAGCTTTTTCTAAGCCCACAACAATAAATTAACTTATTACACGATTATGAAAAAATATCCAGTCAAGAGCAGAGTGTCAACCGAAGAGAAAAATATTCAGGCATAAATTTATCTTAAAAGTTACGTTTTATTTAAAAAAAGAAATACTTTCTCTTTGAAAATTAAAAAAGTAGTACCAATTTTTGTTTCATTTCCGAGTGCTGATCTACTATAACTTACTTGCTATAACACGAGTATTTCTTAAGATGCAATAACTTATGATTTAAGTTATTACAACTAAGCTATTATTCATTAGTATATAACAAGCTATAACAACACACAATACATCTTGACTCGAAAACACGATTGCAAGGAATGATCATTTTGCCACACTCAAATAGCAGAGGCGACACACACAGAGGTAGAGAGACAGTGTGTGTGTGTGAGTGGGGTGTAAAGTTGGCAACACCGTCAGCCGTCACCAGCGCCTGTCCAGTCTCTGCGCCAGCCACGCCGTTCTTCCTTCGCTCTGTCGTTTCTACCCGGATCCATTCTTTAATAAAAAAAGTTTAGTAGAAAGTCATTTTAACAAAAAATCTGGTAAATTCTCCTAAAGAACAGTCCTCAAAGTGTGGAACTATTTCTTAAAGCTTTCTTGAGTTCTGTTGCTAAGTCTTTTGCAGCATAATTCAACTTTCTCTGTTGTCTAACGGAATTTACCAACGATCAGAGAGAGAGAGAGAGAGAAAGAGAAAGAGAGTGAGATTATTACTCGAATCTCTTTCATACTTAATTTCCAATTCAAGGTGAAAAGAAAATGAGGTAGCAGCGCTTTGCATGAGAAAAGTCGCTCTCCCAACTTTTGGTGTTCTGTAAGTGGCATCAGAAATAGGAGAAGTTGACTTTCCTTATTTTTCCCTTAGAACCAAAGTACTAAATTTAACCCATTATTATTTCAACTTCCAAAGGATTAAAATTATTTTTGCATGTTTCTTTTCATATTGAATTTAGTATTTCATCTTAATCTCTTTATTTCAGAGAGTGTATTTCTTATTCAGCTTTTCTCATTTTCAGACAATGTTTCAAGTACGCTCTAACTACGTATATAATCCAATTATAACTTATATGCAACACGTATTATGGTATTATCCATTAAAATATGACTTACTTGTGAGACCATTTGAGGATGGCAACTTGTATAGTAGTACTTTTTTTTAGGCTGTCGAATAATGTTCATTGTTCATGTGAAGTTTGGTGCGTATATATCTAACAGTATGGAAGCAGCTTGAAATATTTAAAACTCGTAGGTAACACTGACAACTTTGGAGTACCTTTATGACCTCCTCCAAGTACCTAATACACAGAATTTGTAGAAATCAATGTAATTGTGTTGATTTGTATAGGTAACAAACAAGCTTTCATTTTTAGGTAGATTTCGAAGAAAAATATACCTATTGAGATCGATACGATATGAAAGTGTATATATATATATATATGTATATTTATATATTAACACGCTAGCGGCCATAATTTTGAAGATATTTGAACCAAATTTTTATATGTTGTTTCTAGGCTTAATAGCTCGGTTAAGTTCGTTAATGAGCAAAATCGGTCGCCATCTTGGATCCAAAATGGCCTTCGAACCTATTGTTCTATAGAACACACAGCCTAAACCGCTGGGGCTATTGAAATCAAATTTGGCATAAAGGTACATCATCACCTTTTGATTACGAAAATGTTACCTAATGAGTTCAAAGACGCCATCTTGGATCCAAAATGGCGGAAGTAAGAAATCTATTTTCCATATCGTTTAAGCTAGATATACGAAATTTGACATAAAGGTGTATTGCCACTAGTAGTTCAAGAAAATATTACGAAATGTTGAAAAAGTCGCCACCTTGGATCCAAAATGACCGCCCAAAATCCCATTTTGCACACCGTTTGAGTTGGATAAATGAAATTTTACTTGAAGTTGTACCATCACAAGTAGGTCACGACAATATGAGAAAACTTTCAAAACGTCGTCAACTTGGATCCAAAATGGCCGCCCCAAAAACCCAATTTCCAAATCATTGAAGATAGAGAAACGAAATTTTCTTTGAAGGTGTATGACCAAGAGTAGGTTACAATAAATGGGGCAAACCTTCCTTTTGGAGGCGCAGCCCTCCGTGGGAGGGTACAGATGGATACCATGGTGGTGTAGTGTTGCAGTGAGATTTTGGTTAAGATAAAGGATTCGCATCCTCTCAAAAGCACTGAAGTTGGGGGCGAACTCCCTACGGGGGTGTGGGGGCAGCGCTCCAAGCGAAACAAAGCGAGTATATATATATATATATATATATATATATATATATATATATATAAAATATGTCTTGTGAGGTATCGTTGAACAGCTATTGATGAATAATCTACAAAACAATAAATAGTTTCTCGATAGCTCTCATATAATTCGAGATTTGAATTTTTGAAAATAAAAAAACTTCGAGATCTACCTCAGCCTGTAGGCCTACCGAAAGGGATTTTTATATATATGAGAAATCAACAATTAACGTGCAAATTGTTAGTTAATGCCTCGTATTGTCGAATGTCACTAAGTTTCGGTTTTAATTTCTTCAAGTCAATTATTACCAGTGATAATGACAAGTCGAGCTCCAAGTCGTCTCTTCAGAGAATTTGGTAGTCTATTTTACATATTGTCTTATTATTATTATTATTATTAACTTGCTATTTCTTCATGCTATAATTAGAGGAAAAGCGATTCTTTATTAAGAACTTCAGACGCTTTGAGCGAAAATAAGCTAAAAGTTATATAAATATTGGACGGAAAGGTCTCATTAATTTATATACAGTTTAAAAGTTAAATTTTTCTCTCATATAAGCAAGGAAATTATTAACCCAATCCTTCCAAAAAGTCGCCTTGATCAGTACCAATCAAGTCTGTTTAAACTATTACATCTTAATAAATGCGGCTAAGTTCGAAGACTTTTAGTATTTGTATGCTCCTCGTCTATCTGTTGTGACTAGTGATTAGGTGGCCTGCTTACCATGGGCGGATTTAGAAGAGAGACCCTGGAAAGGAGGGAGGGGGGGAATTATATTAAAAGATATCTTTTAGAATGGAACATTTAATGTCATTCCGAAATGACTGGGGGCCAATTCCTCCCCACCCATAAATCCGCCCATGCTGCTTACTTCTGTACGCACTCTAGACGT